>JAQIXC010001051.1:0-17285 GCA_034697605.1 Metabelba pulverosa
TATTGAACCGCAAAATTACTGTATGCCTGTCCTCAATGCGATTGCAGATATAGACTGTGTATTAAAGCGCTTTCGGCGCTCGTCATGTCCTCTGCGCCTAAGAATACGACTAACGAAGAGACCAACAGCTGGTCTGAAATCTTCGCGTATTTCACGAGTGACTCACCGACAGAGCATTCGCTGCAAACGATACTAATTTACATTGTAATTAGTTGCGACAAAATTAGAATGCTTTTATTTATATGAATCATACAATTTTGCCAAATCACGCTTTGAGAAACTCAAACTCAAACTAACAATCTTGCTAAATTGAGGAACGATGGTGACTAATACGAGGAAATTGAGGCATTGGCTTAAAATAGATAGCATTTATTGTCTTTTAATATCTCGATATTTCCGGAAATGTGTTCTTGAAATCAGATTTCATTTTAATTATCAATTAATTATTTATCGATTTTCTAATTATAGTTATTATAACAGATTTGAGTGAAAAACAAACAAATGATTTGTTATTTGAAAATTCAACACAAAAAAGAAAACTTCAACAATAATATTTACAAAAAAGCTTCATTCTAAATCTAATCATTACAGTTTGTTGCTGTAACAGTCTTTTGGCCGCAGGCATGGCTGGCCGCCCGGCATACTCTCCGCGAGGTAAATGTGCCTGGCTAAATGTACATGTGTCAACAAAACGCTAAGATTTATATCCAGTTTATTGTACAGTTGGGACAACAACAATGTCATTGATTGCACTTGATACTTTCAAACTGAACGATTTTATCCTGTTATTAACTTTAATTATAGGTTTAATCAATTAATTTATTCATTAGTCTCTCATTAAGTTATTATCGATTCATTTGAAGTGATTTTTAAAACAACTTTTTATCGATGTTTGTTGAGTCTCACTATTGCCTTGAAATTCTGTCAAAGATATCAAATGTTTTCATGTTTTTGGCTAAGAGATGCCAAAAGTTATTTAGAAAACAATTCAACGGCTTTTAATATCAATAAGATTGTTTTTATTTACAACATCAATTATTTTATCAAGTTAGGTATAGCGAAAAGCTCTAATAAAGGTATCCACAAAAACAAAGTTTAAGATCTCATTAAAATTATATTACGTGTTAATGAAAACAATATTTGTATATAAATTTATATTTTATAAAGCGATTAATTTGTGTTTGTGTTAATTGTTTTAATAATTAGATAGTTTTTAAGTCTGGATTGAAGTCATAAAATAATTGATTGCAAGCAAAGTCTATACAGGATTGCAATGAATAGGTTGAGAGCTATTAGCGGTATATGTGGAGAGCGTATGGAGAGTTGATTGGAATGTCGACTGTGCGCTGACAGGAGTGGACATGTGTTGCCGATTGATTCGTTTGTTTGGTGTCTACTCGGCCGCCACTCACACCACTGGACCTTTGATTCGCTGCTTAAAAGTTTATTGAAGGCAGAGAGTAGAGGCACGGAGTGGGGAGAGAGAGAGAGAGAGAGAGAGAGAGAGAGAGAGAGAGAGAGAGAGAGAGAGAGAGAGAGAGAGAATGACATTTAGTTCGATTAGGCGTTTGCGGCAATCCGTACAATCCGTACGACTAGTTTATGGACGCCTTCGAGCGATATTCGAATACAATTTGAAGCGAACATTGAATAACGTCTCTCCGCTCTCTCAGACTCCTCACAAGCAGTGATACCAAAGTCGGTCAGAGCTCTGTCTAAACCAAAAAAAATATTTTTTTTTCCTTTTGTGAGCGAATAGGCAGCGAGTGATCAGCACATCGTCTCAATACTTACAACTCAAGAGTCATATATTACATAAAAAGCGAATATAATTACAATAGAAGATAACGTAGCGCCGAATTTATGCCCGGCTTCCGACCCACAGATTAGCTACATGGGTGGTTAGCACCGAAATACAGAGTTGCCTCTCCACTCAACTCTATTACAGATGTTTTTTATAACAGATTTATTGAAAGAGTTGTAGTTTGGGTTAGGGGTTAGGGGTACGGGATTTGACGGCTTTTTCTCAGTCGATAATAATCATAACAGTCTTATAAACCATATTAACGGTTGAGACAAACCCACTCTATCCGCGGTTAGAGCAAACAAAAAGTCCACTGTATATACACCACACAGTATGATGCAAACGCTTTATTTTAACCATTCTATAAAGTACTAAACAGGAATAGTACCTTGTAGAATGAAGCAACTAACCTAACATAAAGGGCGATAAAAAATTATCTCTAATTATTAAAATGTTCATATATTTTTGACGGCCGTTATACTTGCTTTTATATAATAAAGTAATATACAGTATAAAACTAAAGTTATTCATTATGATAGTTCATAGATACACAAAAAGAATACAAACTTTTTTTCTTAATTCTAATGTTGCGCGCGCGTGCATTTTGCAATGATTACACCTTGATGATATTACTTATCACGTTTCAGATATATCAGAATATATTGTGAATGAGCTGGGTGAATTGGGTGAATAAATTTAAAAGTTTACTCAAATCATAAACAAAATCGAGTTAAAAAGTGATTACTAACTACTGATTAGAAATACTACAACTGATTCACAAATTTCGAGACAATAGTAGTGAAAGCGCTCTCATTATACTAATGCTTTGCTTTTTAGACAAACAATAGAAAAATATCGAATTCTTCGCATTCATACTCCCATTGAAGGTATATTAATATTTGCTACACAAATTAAGGTGAGCAAGGTAATGTTGATTTATAACAGTAGTGCCGCGCTTGGTTGCTACTGTGATATTTGTGAACGCCGTCAATGGTTGGCTCGAATAACTACAAATAGTGTTTTCATTCTTTATACAATATTAAGTTTATACTTGCTAGTCCAATTTTCTATTATATTTGTCTAAAAAGGTTAGAATATATTATATCTAAAAATAAAATCTGTTTAAAATACTCTGATCTTGGTAGAAATAAATAACCAATTTTTATTTTATAAACTTTTAAAAGTGTAAAAACATTAAATTAAACAATAATAAAGTTATAATTTTTAAAATAAATGGCAGAGATATTTCATATTAGCACTGCACTTTATTAATAACTAAATTTGTCAACATGACAAAACCAATGCAAACTTAAGGCAACTGAGAATTATCAAGAACAAAAATATAATGTCAAATTTAAACTAATTTATTGGTAATTATTCTATCTATGGATAGGTAAAATATTGAGTATAGAATATTGAAAAATGGTTTTTGTGTGCTAATTTCAATTTGACTTCTAAACAATTCCGATTACCGGTAGTGGCGATAAAATAATTGCATTATCGGTATTGCCGGCAACGCTCGCAACCGGACTCTCGGTTTACTACTTAATTGAACGAAATATTAATACAGTTTTTAAAGTAAGCCTTAATTGCATAATAAGTCGATACGAATTGAAGAGAAGTTTGAAAACTCGAACGAGAGATCACTGCTGAGGCAAAGCCCCGGCACCTATGCCTCGATGTGTGCCACAGATCCCGTTCCCATCGCTTGGAATTTCGATTGCATCCGAAGAGTTGAACGGAAATCAAAGAATTTCTATTCGCTATGAAATCAAAACCTTCTAACAGTTACTCACTATTAGCTAATCGACGCATAGGAATGTCTGTGCGTTTCATTAAAAAGCAATATTAGCATTGTATGCGGATTTAAATATTGCACTGTGCAATTTGTGCAATTTGCGCTATATTTACCCCTAATCTCTAATAAACAAGCTAAATTATAAACAATAAACAATAAATTAACGATTGAGACAAACCCACACTATCCGCGAGTAGATCAAACAAAAAATAGACCTGTGTACAATGTATACAATGTATCGAACATTTTAACTAGAAGTTTTAAAAAGATTCTTTAATTGCTAAACAGTACTATTTTAATAAGAAATAAATAGGAGCTTGAATATAGCATAGCATATATTTATAGCATGTACGTCAGAACATTTAAATATTGTAAATAAACTGGGTGAATTGGGTGGATTTAAGTGTAAAAAGTTTGCTAAAATCATAAACAAAATCAATTTAAAGAGTGATTACTAACTACTGATTAGTAACACTACAACTGATTTACAAATTTGGAAACAAATAGTAGTGAAAGCGCTCTCATTATACTAATGCTTTGCTTTTTAGCCAAACAATAGGAAAAATAGCGATTTTTTCGCATTCATACTCGCATTGAAAGTCTATTTATATTTGCTATACAAGTTGAAGTGAGCATGCTAATGTCGATTTATGCAGTAATAGTAGCGCCGCACTCTTGACGTCTATCGACTACTATTGCAATTTGTAAAATAGTGTGATGTTTGGGGAATGCCGTCAATGGTTTGTTGAGTCGCAACATATAAGTATTTGTTGCTATTATATAACCCAGTATCAATACCGTAACACTACACTAACTGGCTTGTGAGTAGGGTTGGACGATTTAACAATTAAGTTTTCCCATGTATGATATCTGAATACCATGCAATACAATTATACAATTACGTTATACAATTATTATTATTATTATTTAATTAAGGCTATAATTATGAATAAAGAGTAACGGAATCGCTTTAATTCGCTTTATTTTTATTTTTATTATAACATATTAAAGATATTTTTTAAACTTATAACATTTCATTTATTAATTTTAATTCAACAAACAATTATTCAAGTGCATTTATTTAATTCATTGCAAATTATTGTTTTTATCAATAACTTTCAGCAATAATCAAATAAAGTTTTTAAACTTACAGTAATTTTAGAAATTATGAATTAAACAAGTGTACACATGAATAGTTATTTTTATAAGTAAAATTAACAGATGAAATGTTATAATTTCCAAAATGATCTTACTCAGGTATAAAGTTAAGAATAATAATAAGAAGAATTAAAATTAAAATAAAGCAAATTAAAGCAATTCCGTTACTTTTTAATTATGAACAAAATACATACGTTATTAAACATAATTTAGTAAAAATTTTGAAAATATATATAAATGTTTCATTGCAATAAATTGGAGTTAGATTTTTAAACTTTCAGAACAGATAATTCAAAATTTTTAAAATAAATTCTAACAATTATTATGACCTTTGTTAAATAAAATCAAAGATATTAAAAACAAAAAAATGTTAGAATATATTATATGTTCAAAAGAGTATTTATATTATTTAATGTAGGTAATTTCTTAAAATGTAAATTTAATTTGTATTTTATGGCATTTTTGTCTAATATACCTAATATTGTTGTCTAGCCCTACCCTACTAGTGGGTACTCACCCAACACGTCAGGACAGGAGGACGTCATAGCCCTCATCCCTTTCCAGTGATATAACAATAAATTGCTAATTACGTCACTTTTGTCTCTCGATTGCTCTACGAAGGGGACAATAAAAGTGACGTTATTAGTGAATTGGTGTTATAGCAGAGGGTCTTTGGGAAGCGTATCGAGAAGTGTTGGGAAAGTGCTGTTCCGCTCTCTTTGTCAACTTTCATCCATACACTGCTAAATAGTCAAACAAACATGATAACTTAAATTGATTTTTAAGTTAATTCATCGATTTATGACTTAATTTGCGCAAACATTGCGAATAATCGTATAAAAAGTCTAAGACGTGGAGCGAAGTTAGCATTAAGTATAAGAACTCGAATGTCGACCCAAACGAGGTATAGGTATGGGTATGGGTATGGGTATGAGGTATACCTCGATATGTGTGCCACAGATCCCTTGCCCTTCGCTTGGAATTTCCGTTCCGTACATCCGATGAGTTGAACGGAAAGGAAATCAAAGAATTTCTATTCGCTATGAAATCAAAACCTCTCAACAGTTACTCACTATTAGCTAAGGCTTGGAATGTCTGAGCGTATCATTGGAAGGCAGTATCAGAATAGCATTGTATGCGGATTTAATTACTGCACTGTGCAATTTTCACTGTATTTACCCATAATCTGTACGCTAAGCAAAGCTAAACTAAAAACAACAAATAATCAACTAACTGTTTTACTAGAATGCTAATTTTGCTAATTTCCCCTAAACCATTTAACTTAATTGTCTTGACTATTTGTTATGTATAAAATTTTTATTGTTATGTAATTTTAAGTCATTTTTTTAATTATACACTTGCTTGTTGTGAAAGTAAAACTATTAATTAAATATTTAAATTACTCAAATTAATTCAAACTTTAGATTTCGCAAATTAGGCGAAAAAATCAGACAAAATATCATTTGTGCACTTAGCCTGGTATAAATGTTGAGCAACAAAATTATCCAACATTTTCAATTTGAAAATCTATCGCTATATACTTAACCTTGAAATACGCATATTAATTGGACAAACAATAAATGTATCATGTATCATTTATGAGCAAAAAACATCGTTATTTACTAAATTATCATAAAATTTTTATTTTTTGCAGATTGTTTGGCTCCTTTAATAATTGATAAAATTATTTAACGAGAAATATACAGTGTGGGAAATTGTGTTTTTGATTTTTTATTTACTAAGTTAATCGCTGAAAAATAGAAAGATAAAATTAAAATAACAACACATTTATTTACAAAGTTATTGATAGAGCAATTGCACAATTTATTCCGTCAAAACAAACTTGTTTGACTTGGAGCGAGGGTTAGACACATGTATTTTGCGGAACAGTTATTATTGTTATGATTAAAAGAGTTTTCTACTCTTTTTGATTTTGTTTGCTAATCAAAAGCATAATTTTCGTAAACTCTGTCGTCGCCTAAAAGCATAATTTCTTAGTTCAAAAGAAACGATAAATATTAATATACAGGTATTATCCAAATCGCTCTTATTTTGTTCGATAACTTATGCATGTTACTTTGGGTTCATTACGACTAATCTTTTAAACGGAAAAACTATTTTCTCAAAAAAGAAGAAAACTTTTTCGAAGTAAAACACAATAATTAATTAATGATTAGCCACTTAATTGTCGTTTGCATACAAACATTGCAGGCATTCGTGAATTAGACCAATGAATCAATAAATTGCAAAATTTGAGTTATGTCTGTAATAAAGCGTAAACTCATCAATAAATCTGTCTTTCGGTTCAACTCCTTTAACGTGAATACCTTTTTCGCATACATTCCGGATTAGTTGTATAGATATATCGGAAAAAAGTTTTTATTTAAAAATCATTACATTTTTCAATGCCATTCCTCGATACTATTGATCGCAATTTTATCCCAGACTAGCGAAACATTTTTTCCATATATTTTCATTTAGTGCAGTAGTATTATTGCCAGTAATTTGTATATCCATTTCGCTAATTATTAATTAATGAACAGTTTTAATATGTATTCTGAATAACAGTTTACAAGTTTTAATGTCTGATTATTAAAATTAATTGATTTAATTGAGGCCACGAGTGAGGTCTTGCATACAGTTTATGCAATTCAAGTTCACTGTGTTTTTGGCTGAAAAAGAGGTTTTTGTAACAGAAAATTGCAATAAAATACAAATAATATTGTGGTTTCGGATAAACCCATGCATTTAACCGTTTTAATAGAGCTGGCTAACTTTTAGATTGCTTTCAGAATTAAATTTCAAAGCAAATGATAAGCAAAGGCGACAATTGAAAGCATATGCAGGTATGGGAACGGTATTGTATTATCGGCGGCTAATTGGGCGCCAGTTCTGTCTAAAACGCCGCAGAACTGCTCGAAATTGTGTCGAAGTTTTGCGGAAAACACGAATCTATCAAATAATCGCAAAAAATAATCATAAAACTAGTAAATTATGTCTAAATAGTCTCGTAATCAACCCTTTGCTTCAAAAGAATAGCGCAGTTTCGACGCCCAAAGAGTTCAACGAAATTCCGTCGCTTTTATCCCAAACCAAACGTCGAGAGAATGTCTCGGCGTTTGAATGCCTGTCGAGAAGACTGAGGAAAAGTGTATCGCAATGTCTATTGAGTTGCGTTTGTTATCGCGAATCGATTTACAGTACAAACCGAAGAGCATGTGTTCACTCGAATGTCGATAAGACTGCAAACGACTGTTAAGACCGCCAACGCTGCACAGGCTGTACACCTGACTGTGCGGCGGTATATGAGCGCGAATGGGAAGGCGATTGGCATTGCATTGTGTGCTTCGAGAATGCGATTAGATTTGCGATATCGAGATGTAGTAAAAAGTGTGTCACTTATGCCTTCGTTAGTCAGAATCTAAGGAAAATCGTTTGCGAATCGAGTGAATTGAAGAGTCGAGAGTCGAGTGAAGGTCTCATTTATTTGGTTTTTTGTCAGCGAATTGTTTTGGCAACAGAGATGACTCACTTCACTCACTCGTATACTCGTATAGATCGCTGGAATATACAGTATATAACTTATTTAGTTTAGACTCGATTTTGAGCTAATTTCCAATTCGCGTCGTCTCTGTACTCGTCTCGAAAAAGTGAGTTTGAAATTCACTTTTTTCTCGTATTCCGAGAATCGCGAATCAATACAACTGTTTATTTGTAAAAAGTTTGCCACAATTGGCCGATTCCGGAAAATTGGCGAAAAAATCGCTATAAAACTACACAATATTCTCTAACTGCCTGTTAGACTAACACACGCTTGAGGTAAGGATTATGCAATCAATTCATAAATTATTGTCTCATTTAGATTAACATTAATCGTGTGTTTTGTGATCACAACTAAAACGCAAACCATTTGTCTCTCAATTCAACCGATTGTTTGACAATTCGCTTAAAAGCGTGAAAAATGAAACAAAAATACGAATCAAATAAATATATAAAAACAAAATTCGAGTTTCGCCGGAATTGAGAATTTTGAACTCATTCTTCGCCGGAATCCCCCGATTCTGATCTGTGCAATTTTATTATTTAAATGTAGCTAAATCTAATCAAATTAAATAACCCAGTCCAATCAAATTGAATTAGTATTAATCATTCATAAGACGGATATTTATATAATATTTAACACGTATTTGCGTGGATTACTAACCATTGTTAAAGTCAACAAGAATGAATTAGAATTAAGGCTAATAGATTGCATTGGTAAAATACAGAATATTTATTGATTATACAGTGTAATACTGTGTATGAATTGAATTTCATACGACGTACGTACGCGTAGAGTATTTATTGATGTTATGGGGGAGAGGGGAGAGGTGTGGGGATTGTACTGAAAAGTTACAGTCGATTGCCTTACAGTGTATACAATATAATAATATACAGATTAAGTGAAAACACAATATGCCTAATAAAAACGCAAACAACGCATATTAATAACGCGTTTACTTTAGTCAATACGCAATTGATAGTCTTAATACGGTATGAATTAATTGTCGACCCATCGGAAGAGGGGCAAAATATAAAATCCGACATGGTAAAAATAGCGATATGTAGCCAATTGCTGTCCTGTTTTTCTTCATTTGTTTAAACACTGAATACTCTTTCAAATTGAATGGATAGGCGTTTGAATACCGATAGCAGAAAATGCCGAAACTTGGGCATGCTAATTTCGAACTTAGCAAAGGACTTATGCAATAGAGTTTGACCAGTGTAATGTTGGGTAATGACGCGAAGGTTGTGTTCGAAGGGCAGTGACCCAAAAAGGCATAGAATGGGAGAATTGGCACTAATTATTGAGTGGTCGGGAAGAGAAAGAAAATCGAATAAACGAGAGAAGAGATGAATGTTTTTTAACTTCAATTATAGTCGCGGCAAAAGTGGCAAAAAAGTACAACTTGTTTATAGCTCTCCTCCGAGCGATATTGAGCCTCAATTGGAAGCCGAACGGAGAGAATGGCAGAGAACAGGAGAAGAGCAGTGAAACGACTGTTTCGCTCGTATATCGTTAGAGAAAAGACCACTACTTCTGACACAAAGTCGGTCAGCGCTTACGTTAAATAAAAGTACTTTTCTTTCCTTCAAATGATCATCACTTCGAATGTCTAACCATCAGAGAGTCATATATTAGTTTCGAAAAAACTAACTTAGAATTTATGCACAGCTTCCGCCCTAAAGGTTATCTTCATGGGTGGTTAGCATAGGCAACAAAAAACTAGCATGCATGTATTCAACAGATGCATGCACACCGCTCAAACCCATCGGTAAAAAACTTCTCTCCTTTCTAATTCTTACAATGTACATTGTGCTGGTAGTGCTACTAATGCCACGGTGTATCAGGTCTGTCCGTCTTGGGCCAGGTATATAGCACAGGCACCGTTCGCTGCAACTTCTCTCGCATCGTAAAGCCGGAGAGCGAGTGAGTGGTGAGATGTGTGAACGCAGAGCACCTCTAGCGCACACATAGCAGTGCTGAGGCAGTGGAGAGCAATAGCGTGCGTAACTGTCGGAGTGCAGTGATTCGGCGTGCGTAGCGCCAACGCCGGTCCCTCCCACAGCCCCCACTCCTTTTTGCCGGGGATTTTTGAAGTACTTAAAGTAAACTCATGTCGGGATTCGGTATTAGTATTTATTGAGACACAAAACTAAAGCCAATTCAGTCTGCAATCGCACTCCGATATACATTCACGTCTATTGTGTCTACTGTTATGCTCTTATGCTGTTATGTCACGTTATTAGTTTAGACAGTCGCTCTCTCCCTAAACTACTATTGACCTATTGATGCACATTCGCGTAGTTTCATGATAAGTTAATCGGCGAACATGTGTTACGCGTCCAGCTTTATACAAGCGGCTGCACTCCTGCACCGAACTCTCCTCAAGTGTCACCAACTTCTCACTACTAGTCATACTTCTTGTCCTTTCGATCAAATGTCAAGTATGTGCGACACTTATCCGAACCACTCATTCGCCCGTTAAGTCGTTAATCTAAGCCTAAGCTCTCGAATCGATTTCATTCAAATTCCAAATCAATTATTTTCAAACATTTTATCTTTTATTGGATTTTTATTTTTGTTTTCCTGAAATTGTTTGCGAATTGTCTTATCTCTGAGTCCTGTCTTCGGGACGATTGCGACAAATGCTTAGTTGTGTTGCAAACAAGAGTTGATATCGATTTCTGACCCAAACTTATCTTTTCCCACTCGCTGTACAGAACAATTTAAGAAACAACAGTTGGTATTACTGTTCACACTATTAATTCTGTTCCTCACGATCGACATCTCAATGGCATCTCCTCTCCGAAGCGGTTCGCCGACAAACCCGGCCAATGGCTCGCCGTCGTCGGCCTCGTCGGCGCGCCGGACATCACTGAGTGCGTCACCAAAATGGGTGAATCCGTGCCGTTTGCCAACGCATCCCATCGATCCGGACAAAGACTTTGCCGGTGCTCCTCCCGTGCCCATCAAGGAACTCTTACGTAATGTGATGAGTCGGGCGAAAGTGGCCCGCAATCACGGCCAGCAGGTCAAGGAAATATTCGTAAGTCGCGACTCATTACCTTTGTTGCCAATCTCCGTCCACCCACTCATCCCGTTCCCCTCTCATGCCATTCCCCACTCATCCCACTCCCCACTCACCGCAACTCAACCCTTTCATCCTATTCTTCTTTTGATCCCATTCTTCCCATTCATCCCTTTCAGCCCTTTCTTGGCATTCTATTCGATTGCATCTCTATTTGTGTGTAAAATATCTCTTTTTAATGTTTTATTTACTTATTACTTGGCAATCATTTTTTCAATCATCCTGTTTGTGCCGTCTGTGCCGCCGTACTTACCCGGAGTAAAGTTCCCCTCAGTTTCCAATGCAATTAATAGCCTTCCCATTGACGTTATGTAATGTCATATAGTATTGTGTTTTCGGTTCTACAGTACTCTACTGTAGAGTACACTGTATACTGAAATTAAGTGAAAGCAATCACTCAAACCTATTATCGCGGATATGACGTGTTATGATTGCTATTTATGATGCAATTTTTTTTAATACTTTTTATATTAATGTAGTCTTTCACTTCATGTTAGACAATCTAATTCGGCATTTGTTTGATTTAAACAGATCTTTTTTTATTTTTGCCTAAAATTAGCTGAAATCACTAAAATTGCCATTTATTTAACAAAATTTTTTAGTCAACCTTTTAATAATCCCACTTGCTAATTATTGAAATAGCATTTTAAGAATAACAATATTTTTTTTAAATATCTAAATATAACAATTTTTCCAAATTAATTGCAAAAAGTCTTTTAAAAAATTAAAATTTTAGCTGCAATTCAATTATAACACACTTTTTATTCGGCGAAAACTCAATTATTAATAAATTCGCAGTTTTTCCTTTGAACTGCATTTGAGAGCACATCCACTAATTCGTATCCACTTTTTCGACATAATTTCTATGCTTTTTAATTATCGATGTATTCAAAAGCAATTTGACGTCAAATACATTATTTTCTTTTGTAGTTAATTCTGATAAACAGATCCGACAAACGACAAAAATAGTTCTATATAAATGTCCGACTTTTGACTTTTGATATTGCTCTTTTTTCTTGTTGAAATATTTTATAAAATTGCAAAAAATATGCTTTTAATTATTGCAAAATCGTTTCTAAAAAGATTAAAACTAAAAATATATTCGAACTTTTCAGGACTTTAGAACTTATCGCAACTTTAGCATGTATAAATATTTTGAGACTATATCGAGTATTGTCGAGTATTGTAATTTTACAGCATATTACAAAGCATTAACAAAACACTTATGATAGAACATTCTTGTGATGTTTGATAACTTATGCTTTTGATAATTATTGCAATAATCAAATACACGATTGAAATACTAACAACAGATCCGCCGATATGTTTGTAAACTCATTGGTCTTATCGGTATTGTCTGTCGATAATACGCCTAATCTTTATTTGAGTCGAAACTATTGACACGATTTCACTTCAATTTTACGATACATTTTTGCATTTAATTTGATTTGGGTTTGGGTTTGGTTTTGGTTTTTCGTATTTCATTAATAAATGCTTTCGAGAAATACCTTTATATTCAATACATTCGATGACTCACTCAATGAGAAATTTCTTGCAATACGTTTCGACAAAAAACAAAGTTTTTCTGTTTATTCGGTCAATAATGATAGCAATGACATTGAAAAAACATATTTTTATGAAATAATAAAACTGTCATTGATTTTAATTAAAAAGTAGAGCAAAATTGGTTAAATTCCGATTAAATTCTTAATGCAATTCTGATATTCAATATTTATCGGAACATATTCTGTAGGCGTTCGGCATAGGCTCGCATCGGATATGAGAGCCTCGCGGAGGCATGTGTTGGCATAGGCTTAGCATTAATAACATTAGACTGCAGTCAAACGCTTCGCTAAACAGTTACTCATTTGCTTAACGCTTCGTGAGTTCGTTGTCTTCATATGATTCATAACTTTTTCGTTTGGCTTTTGTTTACTACGAAAATAGAGATCTCTTTCCCTTTCTTTTCCATTCGTTTCCATTCTTTCCTTTCGTTTGCTTTGGTTTGCTTGGAATTCGGCTTTTTGTGTGACTTCTTCACCGATTCATTCATTATAATCGCGTTTTACAACTACTGCCACAACTATTGGCACAACTACTCTGAGAGCACACACTAATGATCGTTATCTCTGTTTTGCATACCACAGCTCAACAGCACATTCCCTGACCCGGAGTTTGAGGAAGGGGTGAAGACATACCGCCAGGAATGGCTGCCGCAAATACCGGCCACTTCTGAGCAAGTGTTTCAACAGATGAGTGTAAGTATTGCTTTCGACGAATTCCGATCGGATTCCACACTAATAGTCATAATTGACATAAGCTATTGATTTATCGATTGCATACTAACCTGTGCTCTACCTGTGCTCTGCCTCTGCCTGTGCCTGTGCCATGCCGCACACAGTTTGACGAGGCGTTCTCGACAGCCTTCGAGTACATCCAGTACTTCGCGGTGGGCCTGGAGCAGATCCTGCTGGACCAGGTGCTGCACGACGGCAAGATGACCACCGACTTCAAGGACATAGAGTACGATCTGTTCCAGTTGTTGTGCGAAATACAACTCGGAATGCATTTGCAGAGCGTTCAGCCCAAGGCCGACGTGTTGCGGCACGTCATGTCGCACCAGTACCGCGACATCAACGAGGCGTCGCTCCGCAATCTGAGGGATTACCTCATTCTAAGAGATTATATATCGGCGACCAATTTCATCGCCCAGTTGTTCGCGTATCTCAAGTCCAAAGTCAGACCCGACTCGTCGGAGGTCGCGTAGGCCCGTCGGCGCCCGACGCCCGGTGTCGCGCACTCGACGGCCTCGACGTCTGTCTCGCATTGATTGCCAACACTTCTGAACAATTGTCTGAAGCTCTCAAAGCGCTCTCTCTTTCTCTCCTCTAAGATATTCTTTGTTTTTATTTTCGAAAACACTTTTAAATACTGTGATCTCTTATGCCTAACATTATATTTTATTTATTCCTATTTATTTAAACTTACAATGCATTTGTTTTTTTCCAACCATACACTTTTATTTCACATATTGATAGTTTTTAGAGTTTGAAATCAGAATCTAATTGTTTATTAGTTTTTGATTCTCTTCTTATGTCTACAATATTAGAGTCCAAATATTTTAGAGAATAGTTAGTATTCTGTATAAAATCTATTGACTGATTGTATCCTAACATTTGTAATGTTCATTTTTCGAAAGAAATGAAAGTTTAATATTATTATATATTTATTATTAGGAGTATTGAACTGCCAGTTGATTATTACGTTTTCGTATGTATTATATGTGAAATTTGTTGAAAAAGGAGTTTAAAACTACTTAAATACAGTTATTCTTTGCTATCCCAGTATTCGGGGTAATTAAGAACATCTCATCATTTGTCACATCAAAAAAACAATATTTATTTATTTAAACATCAAATACACAATTCATCAGAAAATAAAAAAACTTTCATAACTCCGTCCTTTAACTTATTATATTTTATTCGAAATATTGTTATTGAATTGTATTTTAAAAGTAAAAATAAAATTATAACAAACTTTCATCTATTTTAATGTATGACTTTATAAACAATTAAAAAGTTTTATTTGTATATAGAATATATATGAATGGATGAATTTCGATAAATAAATAATAAAGTATTGAATGAAAAAATCATCATGTACATTTGGTTTTCAAAAAATATCTCTTTAAAAATTTTTTATATTAAATAAAATAAATAGGATTTATATAACTATTAATAAAAATAGAAAATATATAAAAACAGTTTTGTTTGAAATATCAAATACTTTGATCGGTTGAGAGAAAGACTTTTTGTCGTTTGATTTGATTGTAATCAGTGTTCACTACAGTAGGGGAACTGAGAGAGTGTTTCGATCGCAAACGTATTGGACGTATGGCGACGGGTGCGGCCGCCAGTGCCGGCAACAGCCGACTGCGTTGAGTCGCCTTCAAGCGCAGTGTGTGAGCGGCGCCACAGCTCCGAACGCCGAGCGATCGTTAGGATCATTAGGATTGTAGCGAACGGTTGAGTCGAGTGTTTGCAATGTTAAGGCATTCAGTAGTTTTCAAATCAGTTTTTGTGCGCATTTCTCCACTAAAACGAGAAACGATTTGTTGGACTGTTGAGCGAGAGTTAGGTTTTGATGTTCATAGAAGTCACTAATTGGATGGTATGCTCGCGCAAGAAGTCGCCCATATTCTCGAGCAATACGATCGAACTCTTGAGGATCTGACAGTCGAGAACCGCTTTTCTCGAGCAGATGCCGCTGTCGGAGAGCGTGTGCGAGAGAACCCGATCCGTCGCTTCGACTGTTTTGAGGTCGACGTTGAACGCCGTCAGCACTTGAGTGAAGAGACACATCAGGTCGCGTAGGTTCACAGCTATTGTCCAGTACTGTCGCGCCAGTAGTCTCGAGTGGTTGCGCGGGTTCTGCTCCCAAACTGGAACGGCCAGCGCCTTATGCACCGAACAGTTGTGGCGAATGTAGTTCCGCTGTTTGTCCCAAATGAAGAAGGCGTGCGCCGTCTGGTTGGTCAGCGATGTGTACAACCAGTCGATTGAGTCGCGCAGTGACTGTCTCTGTGCAGCGAAAAGCAGTTCAAATCAATTCAAATCAATTGATTACTACATTTGTATCAATACACTAGTGTTTACCGAAACGGCGAAAATAAATAGCAATCAAAAAGAAAAACAATAAATGACCTCAACTTTCACTAAACGAGCCTCACTTGCACTCAAAGCAATTTAACGCACATACGCACAAAAAAGTACACAGGATCTTTCATCAATTTGCCAAATGACTCGCGAATTATTATTTATGCCTGGGCACACAGACGCGGCGCACTTTGCCCACTTGCCCATTTACCCAGGCTATTTCCATTCAACAGACTACTCGCGCCTCATTAGAGGTCAAAAGGTGTTTAGTCTCGTTTTTATTTTTAGAATGTAATCTTGCAATTTGGAAATTACACTGCATAAATATAAATATAATTGAGTTTTATTGATTTGAAATTTAAATTATGAGTTCTTATGACAGTCTAGCGCTTAGCACCTGTAGGAACGGCGTACACAACACAAGGTTGGCTTAGCTTTAATCATATTCTTAATGCTATCACTGCAGGAATGGCCACAATTGCCGACTTGAGAATGGATTAGTCAATATCAACAAATAATATTTACCATGGTAAAAGTAGAATGATAATTTTGTCAAAATAAGCAAACTGGTTATTGAGATATAAGAAATATTGTTTTGAAATAAATTATTCCGGTTTAAAATAAGTTTTATTATTAAATAACAAACTGGAAGTTTTCGCAAAAACAATAGAAAGTGAGTATAAAGTTTGGTTTAACCTTGGCCATCTCCGAGATATATACATTATAAACGATTTATCGATTAAAGTAAGCATTAAAATAAAGAAAAAAGTCTTGACTGACAAAAAACACGTAAACCTTGTGAAGCTGTTTGTCCTGTTCTCTGCCTTCAGACTCTAATTAGACTTTTCAATGAATACAAAACGTTTAGTAAACGCTTACAAAGAAAAGAAGAAAAATTGAAAATTTGATTCAAAAATGTTTTTAGTCTTAATTACTTGACTTCATTGAGATTCAGAAAATATGAGATTAGAAGTCGAGTTTCGAGTGACTCGAGAGGAAAAAATCGAGATTTTCAAAGACTTACATTAAGTTGACTCAAATCGGGAACGTTAGCGACATTAGGCAAACGTAATTCAGTGCACTCTTCGATCAGATTCTGACAACAAATGAGAGCAACAAATAAGCGAAATATTTGCGCAAAAAGTACTGCGATTTCGCGTCTTTTCGTGTTTTCGTGTTTCATGTTTGGCAACTGAGAGCGGGTTTAGAAGTTTGAAAAAGTTTGCGTCACTCGAGCT
>JAQIXC010001052.1:0-17285 GCA_034697605.1 Metabelba pulverosa
AACTGCTTCTTATTTGCTATTCGTTTTTGAAACTGATCTAGATAGAAATTGACCAGATAATTTTGAACTGGCGAATAAACTTCATCTTTCATTTTGACTTTAAACATTTAACTTGCTAAAATTCACTTATCTTATCAATTTATACGCAGTACACAATCTAGCATAATACTGTACTGTGTGTTTGAATAAAATTGATTTTCAATTAGCTGCATGGAAAGTTTATGAACTTGTAAAAATATTCTTATGTTTTTAATTTCTTAATCTGACTATATTTAGGCGAGATCTTTAAATATATTATGGGTAAAATTATACAAATTTTATTTAAATAGCACGGCATTTTCTAATTATAAGTTGCTTAATTTATTCAACATATATTGAGTATTTTAAAAATAACTATTAAATTTTACAATGCTATACTTTTCCAATGAAAAATATAATAAAATTAATAAGCCATGTATAAATATCTGTTTATTATATTGCAGCTATACCTGTACCTATTATTTTCGAGAATAATACTGGGTAATATAAACTTTACCCTTCAGTTACCGGTAAATAGAATAGCTTATCAGCTATTTCGTCAGTATCAAGCAACATTTCAACATTTATTGCAGGATTTCAACAGAATTCGAAAAAGTATCATACTAACGCAATGCACTGTTGTAATATTTAAGCTATCTTAAACTGATAAAGTTACACGATAAAAAAAAGTTCTTTAATTGTCTATTTTTCGATTTTCCAATTTTACAGCTCTGTTTATCACCACACATCCATATATAATATATTGTACCATGCATAAACTATAATAAGTGTTAGCTAATACATAAAAGTTTACACAGACAGGTTTTCTCAATTAGAGGTCAATTAGTATGCAGTATAAATAATTATATAAAGTATTTTTTTTATAACTCAAATCATTTTCTATTAAAATTTAAACTAGCTTATATTTTATAAATAAATTATACTGTATAAAAACATAATAATAAACCGATTAATAGCATGTCTAATTTAGACAATAATGTAACATTGGATCAATTAATAGCCGATATTACGGAAAATATCGATGAATATAATGCATTGAAACAAGAGTTGCTCAATGAGTTCGACCAGTGGGCGCCCGACCCGTCATATTTAGCCGGTGCGGATGGCACAGGCAACTATGCTGCTAGTATTGGCAGCGACAGATACCTTGGTAAATTTTATAAATATACTACATTATTTAACTACAGTATGTAGTATAGTAAATTTTATTAAACTTATTTGTGCATTGTTATATATATAAATATTTAATTTAATATATGTGTTTTTTGCATAATTATTTATATTATTTAAACTAGCTAATTTAAATCACATTTACAAAAGTGTAGTATCAAGATAATAATATAATACGGTACATTAACAATTAACATTTTTTATACTGTAGAGAATCACACGAATGAGATGACGTGGACAGTGGAATCCATGTTTGACGAAAATTCACCATGCTCATTCAACCATATATACGCTGATGACCGACACCTGTGCGCAGCTATAGCGCCAAACAATAACAACCTTGTTTATGCCGATAATAAACCTGAACAGTATAACGCAATTGCTAGTAATCACCAAGACACATTTTACCAGGAGCCAATTAATGTCTATAATGCTACTGCAAGCGAACCCGTAGCTAAGCCAAATGATATGTACATGGTACAAGCCCAGCAACAATGTGCATGTTTACCAGAAGGACAGACACAAGATGATATGCATCACAATGAGCATGCTAAATTTGTGTTAAATAGACAATGGCAATCAGAAAGTAATTAAACTATTATTCTTATTTTGCATAGTAATTTTCTAATATAATTAAACATGAACAGAATACGAGCAGATTTACCATGCATTAATGGATAAGCGGCTAAATGGATTTAAAAAGTACCGGAATAGCGGCAAACTACCATGCTCACAAACAATGTCGAAGTGGCAATTGTGCGCCCAAATGAAAGCGATGCTCAGTTTGAAACAAGCTCAAAACAAAGCGACAACAAAGCAGATTGCTAAATTAAGCAACAAAATTGGCGAAATTAAGAATTGGGCCAAGCATAATCCCAATGAAAGAGTTCGCCAAATTTATGCAAACTTTATTGCATGCTAAATTTATGTTTATTATTGTTATTTATTTTTTAAGATGTGGCTAGCTTAATACGAAGCTACGAAATTAATTTTGTAAAAATGAATCATAAGAAATTTTATTTTAATGTATTGAATATTTTGTATTTTTTGAAAGTGTTTAATTTAGACAAGAATCGAAAGAATAAATATGTTTAACAAAATTAAAACTACGTGGATATTTTATGTAAAGCACAGTTATTTATATTACACTCAGTAATAGAGTAAAAAGGTGTTTTTGATAAAATTATAATTATTTGTTTTATTTAATACATTGTATAATATGAAAACTATATTAACGTGTATACTACGTTAACGTATTAACGTGTACATGCTAAGAAATGTGACATTATTAAAGAAACTTTTTATTTTGCTATTTAAAGCACTTAACTTTACAATAAGAATTGATATATTTTAATTCCTGGTAATTAAGCATGCTTTTTAATTTATTTGCAAAATTAATAGCACGTTTATCTACTAATCTATAGCCAATATTGCAAATTATATAAACTTTAATATACTGTACTGCAAGTTAAAACAATATTTGAATTTTCACCTTGCTTAATTGATTCAATATTGCATTTACAACAATAGCAAAAATAAGCATGTAAATTTTGTTTAGTTTAAAAATCTATCTACATAGTTTCAAAAAGGCGTAATAATATGCTGCATATATTTTTAGTCGGACTTATTATACAGCATAAAAAATAATGTATCTGTATAGTAATGGTATGCTTGTACAATAGTAATATTACTTTTTATGTTAGTTACCATTGACGATATGATTAGACTTACAATGAATAATTTTAAATAAATATATTTAAATAGAGCAGTTACATTTCATCAGCCATGTGAAATCTTAGCACAAGCGAGATAAAAAAAATGTTCCCTAAAGATTATCAATATTAAATTTTTTTATTTATTTATCCTGTTAAAAAAAATATTTAATCGTGTTTATTGCTATTTATCACCTAATATGACGTACACACAAACTGTATAATTGTAAGGTGTTACTTATACTGTACAGTTTAGTATTGCTCGGCTGGGTTTTATTAATTTACTTACTATACTTACATACTATTTACGCATTGCAATTTTTATCAATTAAATTTACGCAGAGCATAGGGATAGTTAATTGATCATGAGCGGTTTTGACGAAGAGTTGGATAAATTATTGCTGTACGATATTGAGTCGCCAGCAAGTTATAAAGAGTACGTTGCTATAACGCAGAGTTTGTGCGCGTTGAGTAATGAGCGCCAGCCGCTGCCGTTCCCCGAACCGACCGACCTGGCCCGGGTGGCCGGCTCATCCATTGGCGCTCCTGGTGCTGCAAGCGACAGTCATCATGGTAATTTTAAGAAAAAACTTTTTTTTAAATAATAATTTATTACATTTTTATACTAATACTGATTTAATTTAGTTAGCTATTTCAGTTTGTAACATGTTACGTAATTTTATTTGCAAAGTGTATTTTTTAAATAGTAAAAATAGAGAATGTGCTAAATAATTAGTACGGCGCAAAACTTATTTTATCATGTTAGCTTGAAGCTGATATAAGGGAATAATATTTACGAAATTTATTTAAAGTTAGTCAATAAAAAATTAGTTTTTAAATTAAACTTCCACATGTATAAATACAAACTGGTTAACAAGACAAAAGAAACAGTTTGCATTATTGCGACGCAGCGTTTAATGCAGGCATTGAGAAAACTGGTGACAAAATCTAACTGTGTGAAAACATAACTAAATTAAAAACAATTAACTTTTTAAAATTAAAATAAAATCTATGTAAATATTTTTATTATTTTAAGTTATGCTAAAATTACCAAGATACTAGTTAATAATAGTAGTTGGTTAATATATAATTATACAGCGTATAAGCATGTATAATTATTTGTATGCCAGCCATTTATAATAAAACGCACACTCCCTATTTCCAATTTGATTCGTACAACATGGCTATTTTATTATAAATTCATCATAACAGTAATATTTTAACAATTCTATCATGCAACAGTGCTACAGTTACAACTGCTATTGAAAATGGTGTTTAAATTTTAAAATATTTTTAAAAATACGTTTTAAATTTAACAGTAAACCACGAAACCAATTGGACAATGGAGTCGATCATGAATTCAGCATCCGCATTTAATGATATGGCAGCGGATGGCCTACGTCTGCGCACAACTGCACCGCAAAATAATGGCTATTATATACATGCTAATTGTTCAGTGGTACCGGAACAATTGAATGCATATAATACAAATCAGCAAGATAGATTTGATAGCCATGTAATTGATATGCAAAATGCCAAAGAGAGCACATCCTTTACGCCCGAGCCCCATAAAATGGACATGCTACCTACTAATAGACAAGGTGGATCTTTATCGGATAAGCTGCTACAAACCAGCATATTTGATCATGATGAACTTGATTTGGCCGGCCTATCACCAGCACAATCGCAAAGTAATATAACTAGCAGTCTAAATTAGCATTAAATATTTAACTAAGTATAATGTAATTTGTATTCTAGAAGTGAAACGAATTTACCGTGTTACACTGAACAAGCGGCTAACAGCATGTAAAAAGTATCGTGAGCATGGTGAATTACCACAGCCGCAAACGTTGAGCAAATGGCGATCGGATGCGCGTTTAAAAGCAATGTTCAATTCGGCACAAATTCAAAACCGAGAGATTAGAGAGAAACTTGGTAAATTAAGCGAACGTGTTTACAAAGCTAAGCAGTGGCTGAGTTGCAATCCAAATCCCCGAGTTCAAGAAGTACTTGCTAGTTTTTATTGCAAAGTAAACATTTATTAATTACATATGGTGGCTTTATACTATCTTGTTTTAAACTAAGAAACAATTAATCCTGATTGATAATTATAAGAGTTGGTTTTATTGATTTTTAAACAAGATAACAAGAATCATTTGATTGAGTTATTGTTTTGCGATGTTTATCTAGAATAAGTTTAAATACTAAAGCCAAAGAAACGTTCATGTTTAAAACTTTATTTTAGTATTATACCACAACAATAACTTAGACATAATGTAAACAATAAGAATTTTATATTACAAATTGAATCATGATATTATAAAAGTATTAAAATTCCTATTTAATTATACATTTTACAAAATTCAATTGTAACATTTAATTGTTTCAAGTAAAATTTAATTAACTAAACTACTAGTAACTTTAATAGTTTATAATTATACTGTATTAATATCAAAAGGAAAAAATAGTGATTAGCATGCTGAAAAATAACTATATTTAAACTCGAAGTTTCTGCGCAAACTTGTGAACTAATATAAAATAGCGGACATATTTAACGAGAAACTGCAATAAAACATAGTTATAAAAACAGTTTGATCATTAATATTAATTTACATAATACTTTGTAAAATGTTGGGAATGTGAGTACAGCGAGCGGTCCGACAGTCGAACCTATTTTTCGATTTTTAGTCAAAAGTTTTTCGAAACAATACAATAGTTTTAGCTTAAGTCCCAAATGTCGTCCATTTATGCGCCATTGAAAACATGATAAATGTTTCGCCGATTTATGTATTTTGAACGATAAATATGCGCCGAAAAATTGAAAGAGAAATAGCGTCATGGTAGTGACGAACGCGGCGAACCCGTAGAATAAATAGACTTCCTTGTTCAAATTTTCAAATACAAATTGATGTATTAATAAAATGTTGATTGGTACATTAGTGAGTACATAGAACAAATAAAGTTTCGACCAGAACTTGTTATAATCGCAAAGCAGGGTACAAAAGCCACTGTGCTCTTCTATGAATTTTTTTATCATGCACAAAAAATAGATGTTATTAAGTTGACTAAAATGTATTTTGCTCGGCATCATGATACTATTTATGGCGTTGTTTATCGAGTTTATTTTTAGAAATAAATAATAATAAATAACTGATAGAAATTTCGCCATGATCACAATGTCGCTGACAAATGTGCAAAATACAATTAAATATAAAATTGTTGGTAATAATGCCAAAATAGCTGTTTCAATTGTATAGTAATGTTGGTATATGAAAATCTGCATGATGATTTGATTTAGACCTAAATTATTTTAGCAATAAAATATCAATAATGTGAACAATATTTTTAAGTATAATTTATAAATTAATTTACAATGCAAAACATTTTTACACGTTGTAATAATAACCATGTGTTTATTAAAAATTAAATAAACTCTTATTAAAACCCTTATTAAAATATACTGAACAAAATATATATTGTATAAAATTTAAAATTAAAATATAAAAAATATTTATCAAGAAATAACTTATAAATCTTGTAACAACTATAAAATGATAACTATCTAGTGCTATAATTAAGCAAATCTATAATTATTGTTTTTAATATGATACATTAAAAAACGTGCATTAGTATCTTACCTGTTAAAATATACAGAATAAAATATACATTATATATAATTTTAGCAAAGAATCGCAGTTTATATAACTGTTTGATATTTTCGGTAGTAATGCCGATACGGTTGGGCTGAGCGCCGCCTCTAATCACTTCAAACACTTCCGTCCATTTCATCGACTCTTCCGACGCATTCATATGAAAGAATTGAACCATAACTGCACCGAAAATAGCGCAACAAATACATAGACATCGGCTGTATATTCCAATGCCACCCAAAAACACGGTTATGTCGTATAACTCAAGACGTGTTTTGTAATCACATTTTGCACTAATTATTAAATTTACTAAAAATATAATATAATTACAAAATAAAAATTTACTAATAATTTGTTTTCTGCTATTATTAACTATTTTCTCTTTAAATTGGTCAAGATAGAAATTTACTAGATAGTTTTGCACTGGAAGATGCACTTCGTCTATCATTTTGTTTAATGAAAAATAATTTTAATTTTTAAATATAAGTATTAAGAAACTATTATGAACATGATAAAGCAATAGGTTTTTAATTTTCTATAACATGTTTTTTTCAGTGAAATATAACTTATGTACTAATTCTGAGGTAATTTAGTTTAGACCAAATATTTAGTTAAAGTTTAATAGAAAAATAAAAAAGGTAATATGTTAGTTTAATGAAAATTTCTTATAATTAATGCATAAATGATAGTGTATTTATAGGCAAGCTTAATGTTTAATTCAGCAATTTTATTTTTAATATTATTTATATAAGAATACTATAATTTTGGTTATATTAAATTTTATAAATTATACATGGCAAAAATAATTTAAAAATACAATAATTGTTTGATTAACAAATGTAAATTAAAATACAAGGAAATGCTTTTGTAATATTTGTATAGTAAAATTTATTTATATACTGCATTAATTTCAAAAATATTATGAGTACGGCACAATTATACATAATGCAATTTCAACATAATTTAACTAATACTCTAGGTTAATTACAAATATATTAAGTAAATTAATTAATAAATAATATTGCTATTTGTATTTTTAAATATACAGTAAATATTTATGTGAAAGCTATTTCTGTCTTTGTACAGCTTTGCCGAACAGAAAAAGTTTTCACATATAAATTAGCAAACTATTCGCTTAAATTGGCATGTTTATTACATGCTAATATCATGTTCTCGTGCCAAACTCCGCACAACTGGACTGCTAAACAATTAATTTTTCAAGTTGATATTTTGAAAAGCTGTAGCTATTGTTATTCCAGTTAAATAATTAGTGTTGTAAATAGGTAAATATTGTTAAAATTTCACCTTGATTTATTTGGACAATAAATTTCATGAAAGTTTTATTGTTTTTGCATTATATTTAAAACTAATTTTTAAAAAACAAACAAGTTTTACTTAATTGAATGATAATATTGAAACCTCTAGGCTTAGTAATTGTAATAATAGCAATAATAATAATATTACCAAATCAACTATTTTAATGTTAAAATAATAAAATTATAGTTTATATATTTAATTAATAATTATACTATTGGTTTAATATTTTATTATCCATATTGAAACTTTCAGTCTTTTAGTTAAACTAGCATAGAAAAATAAATTTCATTGAAATTTACAACCTAATGCATAATTAAAATTCGTTCTGTATAAACTCATTGAATCATGTGTTTGCCGCAGAATCTATAACACCTTATAACTTATTTTTTGTTACAATTTTTCACATTGAGTTTATACCTCATTTTTGCTTTCACCCATATATATTTCATAAAATAACATACATTTTAAATTTTATTAAAAGTATTTTATGTAGCAAAACAAAATGATAAGCACTGATAATGAAAATAGTTTGTTTTTATTATTGTCACGTAAGCCAAAATAACTTCAATAATCGGTTGAATGTTCGTTGAATTAGTTAACCTTAAACTTTGTTTGTTGAGTTTTAAGGTTTAAATTTATAACTATGCAATATTTTTACTGTAATACTTTTGTAAAAGGTTTAACAAAAATTTTTTTTTCTATAAATCTTTCTAATCATGATAAATATATAGAATATTATTATAAAATATGGAAATATAATTACTTAAAATTTTATGATGAAAAATTTATTTGACTTTTAAAATATGTTTTTAGCATCTCATTCATTTAATTGCACCAAAATAATACCAAATATAACTCAACCAAAATAATACAAAATAATTTAATGAATCTTTATTTTATTTAAGTTTTAAATTAGATCAAATTGAATTGATAAAATTATATGGGAAATAATTGAAATTGAGATTCTACTGGCGACATATTGTAAATCATGTTTTTAACTTGTAAACATAATGTTTGAACTGTAATAAATTTTTCATAAGATTTTATCAACTTAGTTTGTTTTAATTTAAATTTCATTAATTTCTGAGTAAATTAAAATGGATTTATTAAATTATCTTGTATCGTTTTTTTAAATTCCGTTTTGCAATTTAAAAAGTAATTTTTTAGATTGTACAAGATACTTTATATACAGGTATATATAAGAATAAACTTGAATAAATAATGTACAAAAATATATCCCGATCATTCTCCTATGTCTTGTAGTTTTCTAGTAATCGTCATATGAATAATAGGTATATAAGGCATTTATCAAGTGATTGAATTGAGTTATTTATATCAAATATTACCATTTTTTACAAACAATTTACAAGAAAACTATAAGACATAGGATAATGACCCTAATATCTTTTTGTTTATTATTTATTCAAGTTTAATTCTTCTTATACAAACAAATTTATTGAATTACAAATTAAAAAAAACGTATACGCATTTTAAACCAGGTAGCCAAAAATTTGAAAAATTGCTTTATTTGGACACATGATTAAATAATGTTTAAGATTATTACAAAAATGGACATATACAATAAATAAATGTTAAATATGTATATTGTAATTTCATATCATAAATTTACACTGAGTATTATTATTTAAAAATTTATCTCTGTTCAGAAAATAGTATACAAAATAACGCATTACTTATGCACATAACCTTACCTAATATTTGCAAAATGCTACATATGCTATTGAACAGTATATTTTAAATTGATTTTTATATTACATTATAATATTTTTTTTAATTTAATATCTCTATTTGTATTAAAATTATTCTTATTATTTAAACCAGCTTATAATATATAAACATAATCAAGCTACATTTGGAGGAGTGTAGTATCATGTTTATAGTTAAAAATACTAATAATTAACATTTGTATAGAAAATCACACAAATGAGATGACGTAAACAATGGAATCTATGTTTGATCAAAATGCGCCATGTTACTTAGGCACAACTATTGGGCAAAACATTGGCAATCTCTGTCATGAGAATAACAAACCGGAACAGTATAATGCAATTGCTATTAATTATCCAAATACATTTTAACAAGAACCAATTAATGCTGTAAATGCTTGATATGCCTGGGCTCGGCTTACGATTGGATGTGGTCTTCTGCTGGCCTAGCGCTATATGGCTCACTCCGCGGAATTGGGGGTATGTCCGCTCAGTGGGTGTGTGGAAGTGGAGCCGGCGGTCGAGAAGGCGTTGCTCTGCGGCTACGTCTTCACCCAAACGCCAATCGGATGTCTTCGCCGCTCGTCTGCGGTCTCTCTTCAAGTGAAAGGCCTGACCGTTTGGATGATCAGCGCCTAAAAGCGGATAAAATGGATGGCCACTCGGGACCACAATAGTGAAGACTCAGTGCTAACTCACGGCGGCCGCGCACAGAACACCGGGTGGACAACCAGAAGGACAGAAGACGTGGCGCACAAACTCACGTCAACGCGACTCAAGTCTGGGGTTCACTACTATAACTCAGTGCTACTCACTGTGGCCGCGCACAGCACACCGGGTGGACAACAGACCGACAGACGACGTGTTGCACAAATACACGTCGACGCTACTCGAGTTTGACGACCACTACTCCACGCGGACTCAGTCACGGCGGCCACGGATACGCCGGAGCGAAACACCAGTCGGACAGACGACGCACTCAAATCGACTGCACACTCAAGACTAAGTGTTAAAACTGTTTTATTAGCATAAAGAGCGGCCTTTTAAGCCATACATTTGTGTAGTGGCGGCGCTGGAAGCGCAGACACTCACCAAAAACTGAGTTTACATTTTAAATAAAAACGTTATAATAATTGATACAAAATGAGTAGTTATTTATAAAAGTATAAAAATGTAGCCACAAATGGAAATATGACTAAATATATGTCAAAAACGTGGAAATAAACGAAATAGTGGCCGCACTATATGAAAGACCCGCGGGCACCGGCAGCGCATCTTGTGGTCAGATCATGTCTATGCGAGTGTACCTTTAGTTAATAACAATATGTTCATGATACAAGCTTAGCAACAATGTGCATATTTAAGCAAAGATATTGCATATCACACTGAGCATGCTAAATTTATGTTGAATAGACAGTGGCTATCAGAAAGTAATTAAGCTAGAATGTTTAATTTGCATAGAAATTTTCTAATGTATTATTTTGTGTGTGAAATTCAACATGAACAGAATACGAGCTGATTTACCATGCAATAATGGATAAGCGGCTAAATGGATTTAAAAAGTACCGGGCGAGTGGCAAACTACCATGCTCACAAACAATGTCGAAGTGGCAATTGTGTGCTCGAATGAAAGCGATGCTATGTTTGGAG
The DNA here is from genome assembly GCA_034697605.1 of Metabelba pulverosa. NCBI lineage: Eukaryota > Metazoa > Arthropoda > Arachnida > Sarcoptiformes > Damaeidae > Metabelba > Metabelba pulverosa. The sequence continues at coordinate 11,266 of JAQIXC010001052.1, forward strand.
CAAGCTCAATACAAAGCGACAAAAAAGCAGATTGGTGAATTAAGCAAAGAAATCAATGAGATAAAGAATTGAGCCAAACATAGTCCAAATGAAAGAGTTCGCCAAATTTATGCAAACTTTGTCGCATGTTAATATTATATTATTGTTATATATATAATATATAAAGACGTGGCTAGTTTAATATGTAACTACAAAAGTAATTTTGTACAAAAAATTATGATAAACTTTTATTTTATTATATTGTATAATTTGTATTTATTTAAAGTATTTAATCTAGATAAAAATTAAAAAATAAATATCTTAAATAAAATTAGGCTACGTGTATATTTTATGTAAAACATAATTGCTTAAATTAAGTTTAGTAAGAAAGTGGAAAGATGTTTTTAATAAAATTATAATTATTTCAGTGTTATATTTATAAACTGTATAATATAAGAGCTTATATGTATGTTTATATAATGCATATTGTGACGCATTAGCCTAAACATGCTAAAAAATATGGCAGAAATGCTACATTATTAAAGGAACTTTACATTTGGGATTTAGAGCAATGACGTTACTTTACAATCAGAATAGATATTTTAGCATGTTTAGCTGTTGAGCTTATAAATTTATTGCAAATCATATTAATGATATAAACTTTAATGTACAGCATGTCAAAACAATAATTAAATAATTATCTTGCTTAATTATTTAATCAATGCGGCATTTACAAAGATAGCAAAAACAAGCATATAAAATTTTTATTTAGTTTATAAATTAATAAATATTTCTACATACCGGTAGTTTTAAAACGCGTAATAATGCTGCATATATATTTTTAGTCGGAATTATTATACAGCATAAAAAATGTAGTATATATCTTTACAGGTATGCTTGTACAATAGTAAAATTACTTTCTATATTAGTTACCATTTCATTTCTTATTAAATTTACACTGAATAAATTTTAAATAAATATTTAAATCCGGCAGTTTAGCATTAATCAGCCAGATGCAATCTTAGTAAAAAGCGAGATAAGGAATGTTGCATATTAAATCTTTTTATTTATTTATTTTGTTTAACACAATCTTTAATAAAATGTTTATTGCTATATATCACCTATTATAACGTATAAATACAAATTATATAATTGTACAGTGTTACTTACACTGTACAGTTTAGTATTGCTCGGCTTAGTCTAATTAATTTACTTAAATTAAATGAAACGTACTATTTACGCATTTAAATTTTATCAATTAGATTTACGCAGAGCATTGTGATAGTTAATTTGATCATGAGCGGTTTTGATGAAGAGCTGGATAAATTATTGCTGTTCGATATTGAGTCGCAAGCTAGTTACGACGAGTACATTGCTATAACGCAGAGTTTGTGCGCGTTAAGCAATGAGCGCCAGCCGCTGCCGTTCCCCGAACCGACCGACTTGGCCCGGGTGGCCGGCTCATCTATTGGCGCGCCTGGTGCTGCTCGCGACAGCAATCATGGTGATTTTAAAAAAATATTTTATTGATAATAATATAATTTTTTGCCTAATAATAAATAATTCTTTAAAATGTTTTCATTCTCTTTTGCTACGTACTAAATTATTCTTCAATATTTTTCATATAATTTTATAAAAAAAATTTTATGATTAAAATTTATTTCAAAACTAAAATTTTGTTGAATGTTATAAAATAATTTTATAATTTTAACTAAAATTTAAAAAGTAAGTGTGTATTTCAAATAAAATATATTGTAATATACTGTAAATATATTAATAATTTGTTGATAAATGATTAAAAATTTAGCTTAAAATATTAAAAATTTTGACTTTGATCAGTTATAGCAAAATTTGTAAACATTTTAGAAAAATATTTATTATTAGGCAAAAAATTTCTTTATAATATGGCTTTGAATTTATCAAAATATCTCAAGCGGTTATGAAACTATTGCAAAATTAAAAATTTCCTTAATGGTTGACCACCCCGTATAGTTATATAATGCCCATTAGTAAGAAAATGAAAATTGACAATTTACTAAAGTTAAACAAAATTAGTAAAAATCATCGAAAAATGACAAAATTGCCTAACTTTGCATGCTTATAACTTTGGATTTAGCAATTCAATTTTTATGATTTTGGTCTTAAATTAAACTTTAATTTCTTGTCAACAAACAGTGTTTCTAAATGTTTGTTGTATCTACTATCGTTTAGTCAGGAGATATGGGGTCAGCAAACCTTCCAAAATTTTGGTACTATTGACCTTTGACCTCAACATCTTTTATACCACAAAACCACATGATAATAGATGTATCAAATGCATTTTACCGCATAAAATTATCAATAGCAGTTTTGACACAGTTCCATTTTTTCGAAGATAGGATTTGATTCAACGCCTTATTATATTAATGTTTTAATATTTTATTATGCATAGTGAAAATTTCAGTCTCTTAGTTAAACTATAAATAAAAAATAAATTCCATTTTCCTTTTACATAAAATACCATGAAACTTACAACTTAATACGGAATTAAATTTTTATAATTTTGTACTGTATAAACTCATTGAATTATGTGTTTGCCGCAGAATCTATTACACCCTATAACTTATTTATTGTTACAATTTTTTACATTGAGTTTATACATCATTTCCCTTTCACCCATATACAGTATATTTCATAAAATAACAAGCATTATAAACATTATTAAAAAACTTTTATTATGTAATAAAGACTTTCATTAAGACTTTGACAATAAAGATAGTTTGTTTTTATTACTGTTTAGTATTGCATTTGCAATAATCAGTTGAATGTTTATTGTATTAGTTAACCTTGACCGTGTTAATTGTTTGTTGAGTTTTAAGGTTTAAAGTTATTATAATGCAATATTTTAACTAAAATACTTAGATTATGTAAAAAGTTTAACAAATCATTTTTATTTGTTTAAATTATTCTAATCATGATAGATACATAGAACATTATTATAAAATATGGAAAAATAATTATTTTAAATTTTATAATAAATTTAACTTTTATAATATGCTTTTTAGCATCTCATTCTGCACACGTTTAAATTTATAACCGCACTCAACCAAAATAATACAAGATAATTTAATGAATCTTTTTTTATTTTATAAGTTTTAAATTAGAACAAATTGAATTGATAATATTATATGGAGAATAATTTTTACAGTCCAAAAATTATGTTTACAAGTTAAAAACATAATTTACAATGTGACGCCTTAGAATCTTAATATAAATATATAATTTATTTAAAGGCCTTTTTAAGCTAGTTTAAAATAAACTACATATTGATATTGAGATTCTACTGGCGACATATTGTAAATAATGTTTTTAACTTGTAAACATAATTGTTTAACTGTAATAAATTTTTTTATAAGATTTTATCAATTCAGTTTGTTCTAATTTAAATTTTGAGTAAATTTAAAAAAGATTTGTACAAGTTCTTTGAACAACACGTACCACAACCGACAGACGTGATTTCTGTAGCTGCCGCCCCTGAATGTATTAGCATAAACAAGCATGGTAATTTATATATATATTCTATTACGGTAAATAATAGTATTTTACTTATTATGTATGCAAAATTATTTGATTAATAATAATTGCATATGTAACAAATTAAGATTTATATATGTCAATGCTTATGTTTTTATTTCTATTTTAAATATAAAAGCCATTGATATTTAAAATACACTGGAATTTATGTTTAAAAATTATAATTTTTAAAAATTTAATAAAGTTAAATGTGTATAGTTATATATTATGTATTTAGAGATGCAAACAAAACAAATCATGATATAATTAAACCTAAGGTCATATCTTGTATTATATCTACGGCTAATATGTACTTTTTTAGTACAAAAATTGCTTGAGAAAAGATGAATCATAATTGATATTGTATGTTCGAAATGCACTCAATTTGCAGATAAATTATACGATCTGATAGTTGCACAATTTTATCATTTTATTATTTGTGAGCGTTATCATCAAATTAGCAGGCTTCATTTTATTATACTAATATTTGTCAATTATATTATTATTTTTATAACGTTTCAGATTATCAAGCACTATTTTAGCTATATATTTAGACTTGTAATTATTTAACTTTTTATAAGTTGTTAAGTCATTTAAGCTAACTTCTATTTTAGTATTATAATTAGTAGTATTTAAAATTACAGTTTTATTTCCTATATTAGCGCATGTAATAATAATACAATTATCATTTCTTAAAGAATTTATTGTGGCTAGTTGATATTTAGGTAATTTAGGTTTATAATTATTTTGTTTATTTAAAATATAAACAAGTTCATTACGTATAAAATTTTTGATTAAATTATTTTCATGATTAATAAACATAGCATGTTCAATGTTTGATATTATTTTTTGTTTATTTACATTTTTGTTTAATTATAAATTAAGACTAAATTTTAAAATATTGTTATATGTATTTTATTTTGGACCCTCCCCTCTAATCTAATTGGTTTTTTGATATTGTATCTTTTATAAAACACATAAACTGGTAGTGAAAGTTGTCTTTTCTGTTATGTCTCTTATGTAATCAACTTCTCTTTTCTATAAACTGTATATTTTTGTGTCTTACATAATAAACCCTATATTATGCATTTATTTTGTGAGTAGTTTTTTAAACTTAACGCGCGCTGCAGACCTAGCATTTATGGCGGTTCGCCAGGGATGAACATCAGGACCGATAAAGAATGGGCAGCCTATTCTTGGTTTGTCCTCATGTTGATCCCTGATGTCCATCCCGGCTGAGCCCCCATAAATACTAGGCATTTTTTGCAGCGCGCGTTAAGTTTAAAAAACTACTCACAAAATAAGTGCATAATATAAGGTTTATTATTTAAGACACATAAGTATACCGTATATAGAAAAGAGAAGTTGATTTAAAAAGAGACATAAGGAAAAAGACAACGATTATCGTAGGTTTATGTGGATATATAAGGATATATATAAATTAGCGAATAGAAATTGAGGGGCGGGACTACAGAAAATTACATATAACAATATTTAGTTCATTTTAAATTAATATTCTACTGGATAAATTAATAACCTAGTTTTAAGAAATATCAATAAAATTTATATCAGTAATTTTATTGTGCTTTTCTACCAATTTTTTAAATTTAAGATTTAATTTATTTTTCATTTTAAGTTTATAATTATTTGTGTACAGTGTACTAACTCATACTCTAATTAGGCAATAAACTAGATAACTTTTCAGTCATAGTTTTAGCATTTAATGTAAAAGTGTTAATCCTATCTTTATTATTAGAAATTCTACCTGATAAAAATTTTTTTACACATTTTTAGATCATATTGTTTAAAATACTTATCGTTACTTGATATTTTTTTGTGCAGAAACCTCGGGTAAATTTTGTTGCTTTGGCAGCGATGATTAAACGTTAGCTTCTCTTTATTATAAACCAACTTTTTCAACAAACTCTTCAGTTTTCGCATCAATACAACTGAATCACGGCCTCCAGTATTCTCAACAGTAATTCTTAGATTTTGATTTTGTAAGTTGTGTAAATCAAAATTATTCAATTTTACTTGTATTTATTATCAAGACACAACTTAAAAATTTTATAATTTATAAGATTACCATTCAGCAATCGATAGACAATACCGTTTTGATATTTATTCAAATATCATTTTTAATATTATATTGATTTGTGCCAAACCTTTACGTTTGGACTTCAAAAACTGAATGAAAGTTTGCGGTGCGATATGAGGGCCAGCTTTGAGAACCAGAGTTGCGAGAGTCGAGTGTGGAGTCCGGCGATGAGTTTAAATTAATTGCATGCAATGGTTTGTGTTAAAGTGTACAAGGCACTAAAAATAGCTTTCTAGCATAATATTACAGTTTTTTGTAAATGGACTAATTGCTCACAGTGCATAAGTGCATACACTTAGCAATTAGTATATGCAAGTACAGAGGGAAGTAGCCGAGCGGTTAGCGTTGCTGACTGTGGGCGAAAGCACCCGGGTTCAAACCCCGTTGAGTA
>JAQIXC010001053.1:0-17283 GCA_034697605.1 Metabelba pulverosa
GAGCATTTCAAAATAAGTGAAACGTAGTCTTCTGGTTGAGGTTCAATAGCAAAGCCATTAAAAATTATATTGCTTTGCCGTGATTAATAAAAATAGTTCCCGGTGCTCGGCTGTAAATTAGCACGTACGACTTTTAGAAATTTTTTTGTTAGAGTATAATAAAAATGCCTTGCTAGCTACTTTAATTATCAACAATGTCAAATAAAAAGCTGATAAATGCCCGTGATAAATTCTAACCAAAAAGAAGAGATTAGAGAAAACATTTAAATTTAAGCAAAAAAAAATACAAATAAAATAAACAATAAAATTCAAATGAACTCAAAAAAATTAATGTATTGTATAATTCCCGATAAGTTTATTTAATTTAAATTTTTCTGTACATTATTAAGAGTTTTATTCTGTCTTTTTTCATAGTTTTAGTTTTTATCGTCAGAATCGAATCGAAGGCACACATAATTGAATACATAAAAGCAAAAAAAATTACAATAATTATTATATTGATCATCACAGGTAAACGGATTATAAAAGTAATTGTAAGGTATATATAATATCTGTATTTAACAAACAAAAAATGATATTTGATTTTGAATTGAGATTTACAGATATTTATGGGTTTTTTCTCCATTTTATTCTTCGTTTTAACTTAAGTATGCGTTTCATACAATCACAGAATGAACGCCTAATTTAAGTCTCGCTTTCATTTGAATTGCAAATCATATATTAAAACAAAAATTTAAGAATTATTTACTATTTTTTGAAGAATCTCTAACTTTGATTCAGACGAACACAAATCAGTTGTAATTTTTCAGTCATTCATTTTCAAGCAATTTATTTTAACAAGTTATTCGTAATGAATATAAACTCTGTTTAAATGTCTTCAAATTTGACATAATATTCATTGTTTAAGAAATATTGATATTGTTTTCGATTTGTTTCGGTTGTGCGAAATATAGATTTTAACCTTAAATTACAATTTTTTCAAATCATCTAGTTAATTTTTCAATTTAATTTGATCCGCGCTCTTATATTTTTCAAATTAAAAAAAATTCTTACATATATAATTAAATTAAAAAAAATAAAAAAAACGAAGTATTGCCTCAAAATTATCCAATTATTACATTAATAAATATATATAAACATTAAAAGAGATCATTTAACGCCAATTTTTCAAAAAACATTTGCATGCGATTAGAAATTTCATTGATTTTCGTTCGGTTTGTTTTAAACTGGTTTTTAGAAATAAAATTAATCTTCGGATTCGTTTTCGGAAGAAACTTGTTTGTTTTTTGTTTAGTTTTTTCAAAAGAGAAATAAATTGGTAAAAAATCAAAGACTAAAATATATGCAAAAATGGAGCGAAAGTGCGAAACGCGTCGACAATAGGATTATTGAACAAAACATCTCAAATGAATGGATGAATTCGAAGCTCTTGTTTGTTGAGGTGAAGTGAAGATCGCGTTTTGATGATATATTTGACACTGTGTCTGATGAGCGGGTGAGTGGACAGATGAGCGGACAGTCTGGGGTCAGCTGGTGGGTAGGCCGGGCTGAGGTCAGGTGCCTTCGGTGCTCGAGGGAGGAGTGGGCAGTTGTGGGATTGGCATTGAGTCACTCGTTTGTGTGATATTCGGAGTCTTTGACCTAATATTCACTGAAGATATTGACGAAGAGGACGACGACGACCGCACTTGTGGACAGTGCGGTCGCGCCAACTGTTCAATACTGAACGGACTATTTCGTGGCGGACAGGACTGCGGCGCTAGCGATGCGGCCGTTGTGGCCGTCATTTGAACTCTTGTGTTGATATCGTTATGAATTTGATGTATCAGATGATGATTGTGATGGTTCTGATGGTTCAGATGGTTGTGATGAGGTATCAGGTAATCACTAGTAGGTATGGGAGGACTCGACAGACTCAGTTCGGCTGAAGACAGGTTCAGATTGTCGGCGTCGCTCTCATTGGCACTCTTCGAGTCCGGCGTCGGCGCTTCGATGCTGTCCACACTTCCGATGTTGTCTTCGCTCTCGCCGGCGGTGTCGCCGCCGTCCAGATATCGAATACATTTCTTCTTTCGGCTAAACATTAGGTCAGATAATCAAAATTAGTGACCACTCAACCGGTCAGTGGACAGGTGGGCGCCGGTGCACCCGGGCATACATACCGACACGGTTTACACCAATTGTTTTGCTGGTCTAACCCGAACCTCGCTCTGCACTTCTTGAGAGCACCGCCTTCTGTGACAATAGTAATGCAAATTATTTGTTAATTTGTGAATAAATTTGTGAATTGCAAACAATTCACTCTTTGAGCGAATGAATCGATTGGATGAATACCTCCGTCGCTGTTCTTATCCCTCTTTTTCTTCTTCTTCTTGGCATTGGCCGCGTAATTGTCTCGTGCTGTCCAACCGGGGTATAACTGCATGTGCAACTGCCTACCAATGCAGCCGAGAGGGGCGGGGAGGGAGAGACAAAACAGGTTAACATAACTATAACAATAAAATATGATTTTCTCTATTTTTCAAACAAAATCGGAGTTGAGTTTCGAGAGAAGAATAAAAGTAAACATAAAATGCGAATGAGATAAGAGAGGAGAAAGAAAACTATCAACAAATTCGAGGCAATTATTCATTCCAAACCGAGTTATTGAAGTTCAAGCAACAGAGAGCAAAGAAAAAAGTGCAGTGTAGTTTTCGAGGTGTTGTGTCAGAAGAAGTTTTTCGAAGTCACGTTCGAAATGCGCAAAAAGAGATAATAAATATAACTTGCATAATTTAAAGTCAACAGCAAAAGCCATAGTCATAGTCGGAGGGGAAAGTGGTTCTCGCTTTTGGAGAAGAGGTATAAAATCCCCTTTAATTGGCGCTATAATAGCGGAATAATTAGCCGAAGCGTTCATTAATAGATTCTTTAACCCCATCATCGAAGCCTTTATCGCGTTTTAGTCCCCTTTTTGCCTCTTTTTGTCTCTCTTTCGATCGAAAAGAGCTAACAATCTCTGCATCTGTTCGACAGTTCGACTGTTTTCCAACTCATCCATGAATGAGTTGACTAAATAATGAATACAAAATCATAATTTGCTTTTAAGCTAATCAATAAAATTACTATGTACTAAAAGGACTTTAATTTATATTCCTCTCAACTAATTATGATTTATTTCGCTGACTATAAAAATTACGCATTTTTTTGGCAGAAAAAGCGATAATTTTTGTCTAAATTAAAATCAAAAATGCAATTAAAGATAAAATAAAGTTAACTAGAAAAAATTTAAACAAATTCTAAAAAATGCAAATTTGCTTTTAACTAACAAATAATGAGAAGATTAGAGACAATTTAGACGTAAATTAATTAGATTTCTGAACACTTTTGAAATGCATAAAAACGTTTGTTTTGTTTGAATAGATAATTGGATTGAGTGGTGGAGTCGAGTGAGTGGTTAAGGAGTGAGTGGAAAGTCAATCAACGGATGCAAATGGAAAGTATGTGTTTTACAGACCAGACATACCTTTCCTTTCGGGCCAAGTCATAATATTTAGCCTGTTCCTCCCGTGTCAACGCGTGCCACTAATTGATCAAAAGTCGCATTAATTAGAAACAAAAACACATTTGTGTTAATCGATTCGATCGATTGTCAGCAGTGATTAAGAGAGCCGTAGATCTAATCGGAGTAAACACTGGGAGAGTGAGAGAGAGCCGTACCCTTCGTCCTAAGATCTGATTGATGGCAGCGCTCTCTTTGAGCGTACATTCGGCGACGACTTTAGGCCTCATTTCCTTCATATATAACATGAAAGAGTTGAGGGGTTTCTTGACGTGTGATTTGTCTTTGTTTTGTTTCGACACTTTCCCGTTGAAGCTCTCGGGCGTTCCGGGCGACGAGAGCGAGTGGTTGGCACTGTTGGTCGAGTTGGGTGGACTGCGGACGCCGCCGCCGTTGCTACCAGTGCTGGTTCCGGTTGAGCTACCATTACTGATACGACTAAGTGATGGCTTTTGATCGATCGGGTGATGTGATGAGTGTGAGTACGGGGGCAGAGAGTGGCGCGCGGAGTGGCCGCCGCCGTTCATATTGTTGTCTGTACACGAATGATGATTACCGATGCCGACCGACGCGGCCGCCACCGCCGCCGCCAGGTCCTGGTGCTGCTTCGAGCCGGCGCTCGCCGCCAGCAGCGCCGAGTGCGTGAGTCCGGGATGGCCCTGAAGGGCCGGATGAGTCGGAATGAGTGGCGCGCGAGGGAAGGCGGAGAAGCTGGAGGTCGGCACTGATGACAAGCTCGGGTATGGACCGCGAAATGCACTCGAAGTCATTGGATACATGGCTGGCGTGTGCCTACAGTTAGCGATTGGAAACACAGATTAGCACTCATTGCGAGTCAACACTCAAACCATTTCGTTCACACCATTGCAGCTGTTGTGCGAAGTCGGGAAACACGGGATGTGAATACTGGCCGTGACCTGCGAGCGGATACATCGGCGGTCGAGGCATACCTGTGCGGCAATACAGCTATCGATTAGTCGTTATATTTAGGCAATCATTTTGATGGGCATTATGTGTGTCGCGAGACCTGTCAGTAGTTGTATTGAAAGCATTTTCAGCCAACACTACAATCATATCCTAATTATAGGCATATCTGAAGAAATGCCTAATTGTTGGCCGAATTGGTTCGGATGGTTAGTGCAGTGAGTGGTTAGTCGGGAGAGAGATCTGAGAGCAGTCTTCACTGCTTTGCTCTACTCTGTCGATCAGTTTGTCGACAACGAGTCATGTCTTGCAATACATAACTGTTTTGCACGAAAGGGCGCAGCAGTTGAGCGGCAGAGAAGTGGCGATAGGAATGGCATTAGGGATCGCATTCGAGATAGCGCTAGGAATGGCAGTTCGATATGATAGCAGATTCGCTATATTTGTGTATTTAGAGCCACATCTGATGAGCACAACAGATCGAGACGAGGAATGGGAGTGATTGGGAGAGGGACGGGAGAGTGAGTGCGAGGAATGGGAGAGGGAGGGGAGGGTAGGAAAGCTGGAGATGTTTGGATTGAAGTGAAGAGTGCATTGGAAGTGAAACGTGTGATCGCGTATGGATCGCATCGATAAGAGGAAAGACTTGTATATTATTAGTAGGTTTTTGAAGGCATGAGTTGGCATTCAAATGCCATAACAAGAGACTGTTTTGATAGCATAACAAGCGTTGCAGAACCACAGCTGCACATTAGTGGCACTACTACTTCTGCTAATGCCATGCCATGACTGCTTGGCTTCTAAGCGCTCGACTGTTTCGTTAATATTAGCAAAAATAATAACTTTTGTCTGTTTAGGGATAATATTTACTTAAGTCAAAGTCCATCCATCCGGTAATCGTACCTGTCTTGGGGTCGATATGGACAGGAGGTATTCCCATGTGCGCAGGCGGTGGCTGCGGGAATGCGTCGATCGCAGGCATCATGAACGACAGCGGCGACCCGGCGTGTCCTCCGCCCACCATCGGGACCTTATTCGCCTAAACACAACGACACAATACAACGTTCAGTCAGACAATAGTCTATTCAGTAGTCTATTATTCATTCGATTCTACATTAATTGCTTTCGATATACACCACAACACCGCCACTACTGGCGAATAGAGATATTTAATGCCATTTCTCTAATTGAATGCCAATTTAATTGAATTCAAATTAAATTTTAATATACACTTGGTTTTGAAAAATTCATATTTCGCTTCAATTAATAAACAATTATCCGTTGCCTCTCTATTGCCTGCAATAAAGTTTCCTTATCTTCAATCATCGAATCAATGGCTTAAATATTTGCAATTCAATGCAATGAGAAAATCAAATATACTGTATATTGTGGTTAATAAAGTCATAAATTAGGAAATTCTCGTTCTTTGCACTTAAACTTGGTAATTATAAAATCACCAAATCAGAAAATAAATCCTGCCATGTTTTGGCTTGAATATTTTTACTCTTTACTTTCAACGTTTATATCAAGAAAAGCTATTTATTTAAAATTTTATAATTAAAAAATATTGATTAGTAACATTTTTGATTGCACGTTTTCAATCATCTAAAAATAACATAGAAACATGATTAAAATATACAAGTAATGCTAATTTGTAAAAATTAAAATATTTAAACGATTTATTCTAATATAAAAGTTTAATTATTATACTGTAGCTATTTTCAGCATAAGCATTTTCTAGCTATTATTTTGTAGAAGTATTAGAGCTTAAAAAATTGTTGCATTATTTAGTAGTACAAAGCTTAATTTTAATTTGACGTGAAAACTAAAGTTGCATGCCCCTTAGCGAGATTGAAGATTCAAACACATTTCTAATTAAATTGCAAAAAATTAAATAGCAAGTCATTAATTAATTTGAATTTCAATTAGACTAATTAATTTCGAAAACAAAATTAAACTTGATAAAAAGCACATTTCTCGAGTTTATAGCATATTAAATGATCTAATTAAAAATAGTTATAAAGTTTAAATTAATAAACAATTAGTTTTTATAATTAAACAAAACGTTTCTCTAATGGATATAAAATCGAAGTTTTTATTGCAATTAGAGTACAATATGTCGATAAATGCGATTCATTTATTAGATTAACTTGATAAATCAATTTTATCATAATTACTATATTAAAACAATCATTTACATTTACACGAATGAGTGATCTTAAAGTCGTAAAAATAATTTTATACATATTAAAATAATAAAGACAAGACAAAGTCAAAGAGACAAAAGAATTCTACCTGTGTACTACAAAAATATTTTAAATGTTTGATTTAGATTCAATTATTGCTAAATAAAAACTTAATTTCCTGCCGACACATCATTAATTTATCTAGCTAATTAACACAATTTGTCTCTCGAAGTTATTGTCTTATTCAAATATGAGAACTTGAAATAAAAACAGCAAGTGCAAACATAATCGACGAAATGTTTCGTAATAAATCAATATTTTAATCAAAAATAAAATAAATTTAAAAATTATTCCAAAAAACTAGACAGCTACAAAAAAGAAGAAATGATAAGACAAGTGTTTTGAAATGATATCGTCTTATCAACTGCATGTGTCATACGACAAAAAAGTCAATTAATTAAGACATGTTTGATTTTATTCTTTGAAAAAGTCAGTAATCTTTGTGCAATTACTTGTTTAAATAAATTTATTCAAATAGAAAAAACTAAATATATTCGATTTGTTTGGGATGTACTTCAAGTTACGGTTGCGTTCATTTTAATCGAGCACTTGATAACTGTTTGCATACTTAGAAAAATGAACAAAATAGAGATAGATATTTGCAGTGCCAATTTATTATAACCCGCACTTTTATAAATTGCACAATATATGTTACAAATAAAATTTTGCGTACATTTTACGTTATAACTAATTATCATTATCATTATAACACACACTTAATCTATCATCATCATATTTGGTAATTTATTTTCTAAAAATCTTATATTTTAAAACTCTGTACATAATTAATTATGTAGTTTAGTTTTACTATTATAATTTATACTGTGGTGCTTAATAAAGTATGATTAAAACGGTTTTATTTTAATTAAAAATTCAAGTTAAACAAAATGATTTTTAACAACCATGTAAATTTAATGTTTAATAAGTAATGTTGGACTAAAAGAACAAAACGTCTTGGGCAAAATTGGCGATAAGAAATAGGTTAAAACAAGGGTGTTTTTGGGTTCAATTGGGTAAACGAACATGGGCTCTACTCTCATAAAATTATCAATATGTTTGTGTAGAGACGACTTAGAGAGTGGCAGAGATTACAATTGAACGAATCACGAGAATGTGGAGATTGTATTGAAGAAAAGTTTAGGCGTATCTGCAAAACTTATCGATATTATAAATAAAAGTTAAATTTATCGTCGTATTCGAGCCTGCTGTTAGAGATTGGCTTGTTTGAGCAAGAGCAATTGAAAGGCACGGAAAGAGATTATTCCGAAACTATAGAAAAACCCTTCAGTTGATCCATACGTTTGGCAAAATAAATGACTTTTACACTTCGCTAATTCAAAAATAAATAGAAAATGGTTTCGGTTTACTGTGTATTTGCAGCAAAAAATACTACAGTATTATATGCGTATACAATATGAATAAATTTTGCCACTTTTTCGTTGAAAAACTACTAGATTATATATATTGAGTCAAATTTTTGCAAAATTTTATGTCAAATGAATAAATTTGAATGAATTATAGATGGATTAGATCTGTTGAAAAGAGACACAAAACCAAAATAAACCATTGGATCAAACTCTAGGCTAACAGTGATGTGAGGGGAGGAGTGAAAAAAGATATGGCTTTCAGTTATTGAGAGAAATTTAATTTTAATATAATATTCACTTTCAATACAGTTATGATTACGGACTGACCCGCGAGAGAGAGAGAGAGAGAGGAGAGAGAGAGAGAGAGAGAGAGAGAGAGAGAGAGAGTTGGGGAGAGGAGAGAGATGGGGAGATATGAGAAGATAGGGATCGAAGTGAGGAGTGATATAACAGTATCTGATATACAGTATAACTAAAAAGTGATGTTTTGAGAGAAAGATATTTGGAATGAAAATGTTATTTGTGTTGGAGTGCGAAGACAAGGCCTCGTTTGATGTTCGCCGGCATTATCGCACCTACAGCTCAACAGTACAACTGTGCAGTTGCTGTACAACTCTATCATTTGACCACATATTCACATCACATCGAATGTGTGGTTCGGATATCTAATTCCCAAATCCCGGTCTCTTTCCTACTCTCCTATAAAAGTGTGTCTAATAATAAAGTTCTCAACACTGAGTGCTCACAACTACACAACTACTGTACTGTTCACTACTCACTACTCAGAGATTCATAATTAAGTGAATGAAAAAGTGAGACTAAATGCGATCGAGAGTGCGATCGACGTAGAGATGGAGTGGATAGTGCGCCAGATCTGCACTAGAGATCAATACAATATTAGTCAACAGGCCATACCATACGTGTGCTCACAAGTAGCATAAGTAGCACAAATAGAGCAATAGAGCCAATTGAGTATCTTATTCCTAATGCTCTCTGTGCTCACAACCCAAGTAATGGAACATCGAATCAAATAATAGTGCATTCAATGCATTACCGACTTCGCCACTGCTGCCGGTGCTCGGCTCTTGTCTACTCAAACTACTAACTCCTCCATTACATCACTTTGCGATTGAAGGCTCAGTTGGCTTCGAATGGATTGCAATGAGATCTCAAATGATATTACGACTAATAATTCGCATTTCCTCTCCACCTCATGGCAGACAAATCCAGATTTTCGCTTAAACTCACTCTAAACTCGAAAACTGCACTCAATTCACGAGTATTTGAGTTTTGGTTTTTCAAAACCGACTTTATTTCACAGGATTTCACATTTTTATCAAATAAATCGCTAAACAATTCGTGTCTTAAAATCCAAACTTAGATCTCGAAAAATACGACTAAAGTCTTGTTTTTCGTGTAATACATATCAGAATTAGAGACATTAGATATACAGCCACTCAAAGTCAGACTTATTGGATAATAAATGTAAATTAATTAATAATCGTTAAGCACTGGCAGACAATAAAAACACTTTAAGATTTGTAATGCATTTTTTCAAGCGGTTCCGTCGGGCCATCAACTCGACTGATGGAGTGTTAGTGCCATAGAGTGTAGGCTATAGTGCGTTAAATGTAATGAAAATCCAAATTCGGTTTTAATATATTCATAGATGCGTTGGATTTGATGCATAACAGATGTAAAACAAAGTTGTGATGTACTGCTGCCAATGGCACTGGTAGTACTGGTGGTAGCTACGAGTGCCAGTGCCAGTGCAGCGCCAGTGCTAATGGAAAATGTAAGCAAAACACTGTTGTCTCGTTTGTTCAGCCTTTCAACAGCACTGTTCGTATGGCTTATAATTTTCTTTCCGTTGGAATTGAAATAACATCACAAATAAAATGCAAAATATATGTACTTTTTGGTGAGTTTTTGGGCCCAACGCACACATAAGCCCTGAGCTGTTCGCCTGATTAGACAATCTGAATGCAGCGCCGATTCGAGTATAGGGCGCATCACTTCGGATCAGTTGACACATTCACGCAACTCATGAGCCAATTGTCCAACATTTCGACAATTTGTATAAATCGATGCGAAAATCTCGCCGACTCGCTCTCCTGCCTGTCCTCCATACGCAACAAACAGTCTTATTGCGATGCCTGCGCTCATTGCCCATCCGACGCATTAGTGTTGCAATTGCAATGCGAATGTGTAATAGGAATGCAGTTATACTCTGTACTCATGTAAGTATTAGCTGAATGTAAAACGCATTAATAAGTCTCGCAGATGGGGTCGAACACTCATTCCCTTTCTATTAAAAGCTCCGGTGTATTAAAGCAGTCGACCCGAAAGCCCACCCCACTCCTCGCTTTTTAACCCTAGTCACTATTTATTCGATTTGTTGGAAAAAGCCATGTATAGATTTAGTGCTTACTTGTGTATAATATGAGACATTAGACACAAAGTGGAGTACACAGTATATCTGTATACATGTGAATATATGTGGATAAAGTGGAAATCCATTTGCCAGGTGTTAAATAAAGTCATTCAATATTCAATTCGTCAGCTCTTCCTCTCCTTATATTGAAATCACGTCCGAATGCAGACTAACGTTACGAATGGCTCTTCTCAAACATTCACAACATTTACCAACCATTCGATGTCTCAATGCTTTCCAATAGTTTACGTATTGTAAGACAGTATAAGAGTATTGTGAAGCGAATTCCGATTCGCATTCAAAAAAGTAATAATAACAGTGTAGTTCGTAGTAGCAGCGCTCACATTCTTCAAAAGAGTTAACCATGCAAATTGAAAACGAGGGCAAAGCTAAAGGTTTAGGGGCAGAGAGCACTGCCGAGCGCACTACCAGCTCACTACCAGCGCCAGATAATAGGCTTTAACTAACATTTTAAATATTAATTGGATAAACATTTCTCATTAATGTAGCTCTCGTTCAGTGCATAACAACAAATGAGATTTATTAGGAAATCCGTATTAATTATTCTCGTATTGATTACTACGAGAGCTCACTCTCGAACTCAAATTAATTAGACAACTCATCCATACTATTGAGCCATATATTGCAAGTGTTTTTAAATCTGTTTTAAATTAATAATTTTTAAAAATGTTTATAAAATAAACTTAAAATAATTGCTAAACAAAAAAAGCTCATTCCACTTTATAAGCCTTGATTTGCATAAATTTTTAACCGAATATCGCATTTATTTGCAAAATTACAATTGAAATGAGAAACGTAACGATGAAATTGAAAACACACTATCTCCTTTTGGAGAAATTTAATTTATCCATTTGCCCGAAAGCAAATAGCTATCGCAAAAACGATAGAAAATTAAAGTAATATGTCATTTGATTTTTGATAATAAAAAATTCCATCGAATAAATAGTTAGAATAGCTTTTAAAACGACATAAACTGAATGTCTGGCGAAAGAGTATCTGTTGAACGAATCGCACGACTCCGACGGCAGAGCCAACCGAACGAAAGGAAAAACGAAATAAAAAAAGTATTTTACGAAATAAAAACTTGAATTTAAAAGCAATCCATCAAATGATTGATCAAAAGGAGAAGTAAAAGAATTAAAGAGAAAGCATTTCAGAAGCAAATACCCAAATGAGAAAATGCAGGAATACATCCATACATACGAATACATACATAAAGATTGAATGAATTGAAAATTACAAGTTGGGAGGGAGAGAGAGAGAGAGAGAGAGAGAGAGAGAGAGAGAGAGAGAGAGAGAGAGAGATGTGCGGAGTTGGAGTTGTAGTGAATTATACAGTATAAATGGAGATAAAGTAAGTTTCGAATGTTTTGAATGCATGTACGCACTGGTCGGTCGTATTGCGTATTGAGCGCTAGAATATTGAACGGAACGGATGGCAGAGATGAAGATGAGAGGAGAGAATGTAATCAATTAGAGATCAGTGAGTGGAAGGAGTGGAGGCATTAGGCATACAGTGAGAAGAGCTGACGAATTGCACGGAATTATGGCAGCGAAGAGTGGAGACGAGAGTGAGTGAGTGAGAGTGGGGTTAACTCACTATATCATACGTCTAAGTCTATGCAAATTTTAATGAACCAATTCTACTGTATAACGAAAGAATGATATATCAGGACTACTAAAAAATTTAACCAAAAATCCAACCCATCCTCCAGTCGTACGTAATATTTAAAAGTCTTTCTCAATATTCTCTTCCGTCGACTAACCCTTAACTAAACTCCGATTCAATTTTTACGGTTCAAGTGTTTCGTATTTTAATATTTTAAACTTTGCACAAAAACTACTATTATCTTATATCATACACTGTATAACATGTATATTCCAGTGTATCTATAGTCGTTTTCCCTCAAACAAACATTTTCATAACATATTACAAATTTAATTTCGTTTTCAATTAAAACAAGAATTTTTGTACATCTATTGCGAAATCGTTGGGAAATAAAATGTTTAACTAAAATGTATGTTTGAGATGAACAGTGAAAGTATTCGAGTTTTTCACTAAACTAGAAATCCTAATTAAGCAAATCGATCGAATGAATGTGATTGCTGAGTTTTGTTGGAAGAGTTGGTATATATTTATGGGATTGAGTGATGTGATGAGGTATGCAGCGAATATATGGGAACCTCCGCCCCAGTCATTATCGCCATATTATACTATAATAGGTTTGGATTCTCTTTATTATTCACATCCCTAACCAGAGGCGAAAACTAAGAGAAATCGACCGCAAACTCAAGGCACAGGTGAAGCGCTCCAACACAACAGCCATAAAAAGTGTTTGCAGTGTTTGCAGTGCCTAAACAATATAATGATAACTTAAAAAAGTTGGTGAAAATAATTCGCTCGAAGCGAGTGAACCAAACACTACCCGAGCGCTAGACAGGCATTAATAATGAGCGCACAATGAATCGAACGGATAAAGAGGAACAGAAGAGAACGGAGAGGAACGAGAGAGGCCTTTACTTTCGCACTAATTGGCCCTTGATGACACCCTAAATATAAACTGCGTTATTTGACACTGGTACATCGCTATATCAACGCACCGATGGCTTACCAGTGCAGGTACTGCCGCCACAACTACTGCTACTACTCGCAGCTACGCTAAGCCCTATGCCGTACAGTACAGTATGTGTATGTATGTGCCGGTGCGCTCATTCAGTGTGTGTGCTCTCTGTTGAGGCAAATTATGCCGAAAGACCACCACATCGACGAGCAATTCCGATACACCAATTCAGGTATGGCTGTGGATGGAGTGTCTGGTGCGCTACGGCTTATGTAGTGCATGTGTGGCTTCCCTAATGAACGAGCCGTTACTGTTAGGCCTCTATTCCTATTCAGTGATGTAGTGACTGATGTAATTGTTTGACTGTTTGACTGCTTAGACGCCATTCACTGCCGACTCTCAGATCATCTATCACTGCGAGTAAACCAAAACTAATGCCTAGACTTAAGCAGACGTTTACATCGAATTGGCGCTCGAAAGCCATTTTCCAAAGCCCTAACCAAACGCAGAGATAATTGATTATTACCAACACTGGACTTAACTTTCTTTGTTCGCCAATCGTCTCAAATGAACTCTCGATCTCTAATCGCCGCTACTATTCAATGCAATACAGAGTCAGGAAAATCAAAATTCAATTACAATCCCATTCCTCGTTAGACACCAACGCTCTCTCACTACCTCTCTCTTAGCGCTCATTATTCTCTAATTAAATATTCGTTTTTTCAACAACTATTTTGTTAACTTCACACTTAAACTCATTATTATTTTAAAATAATAGCTTTAATAATAGTCTCTCAAAAACGCTAACAAAATATTATTATTCAAAACATGTTATTAATCATTAAGTAATTCAGAAAAAAGCGAAAAATCTAAATGTTGTGGCGTTTTCATGAAAATAACAGTCATTAATAAAAGAAAACTCTTTATTGAAATTATTTATCAAATTTTCTTCTTATTTAATTTTGATAAGCTGTTGTAATTTTGCTTAAGACAGGATTGATAGTTGCTCATAGATAAAGTGTCTAGCAAATTTGTGTTTTTTGTTTTGCTTTCCCATTTACAAAAATACCAACTCTTATGTATTGAACTGATTAAATAGAAATGAAATTCTATTTTCTACATAACGTTATAGAGTGTATGCAGTACTCGCTAATCAATTATTGATTGATAATAAAAGTCGTCGATTAAGAGTATTTCTCAATTCATGGAAATATCAGAAAATATAGAAATAATTATTTATGTAAAGCTAATAAATAAATTCTTAAACATGTTTTTGCAAAATTTTATCTTCGAAGATGAAAATATGCGCTTTTTTGTTCAGAACATTTTTACGTAAAGAGAAAAACTACCGAAAACTAGAAGAAAAACACAAATACAGTACATAAAGATAATAAGATTGTTTAGCAAATTCAAACGAAAATATGACATAAATTTTGATGTTCAACAAAAAAAAAAACTAATTAATTGGCGGTCTAATTAAACATAAATTAAGCCTGTAAATTAATTTCTAAAATTATAATTAAACTATTTATCGAGTTTATTTTTGTTTTAGAATGTCGACGCTGCCGTAAATCTTGAACTGTTCAATTTAAAACAGCCATGAAAATTAGTGAATGCACAAAATTGATAACTAGTGAGACACACATATCAAACACTGGCGTTCAATCTCGATATCTCGACTGCGAAATATCTTTTCATATGTTTATAAGTTTATCCACACTTTTCCGACAACAAGAAAAAGGTAGTGAATAATACGTTTCGCGTCTAAAGGTTGAAAAGTTGTGGCAAGTCAAAATATCATAATAACACAAAGATGGTTTGGAATAATTCTATATTTAGTTGAGTATAAAAGCGTTTATTATAATAATAATATATTTTGAGGCAGAAATAGGTAACGATATTCTTATTTAACGCTTTTTAGGAAAACTAATCAAAAATGGTCTCAAAATTGAGACTTTCTTTAGAAAAAAAGCCTATAAATTATGAATGAGAGAGTGGGAGAGCGGAGAGGGAGAGAGGCCGGGAGAGCGAGAGTTTTGCGGTTTACAGTACAATACTGTTGAGGCATATAATGTATGTTTTCAATGTGTAGTAACTTAAGAATCAATGGCGTTATCACCGAAAGCAGGTATTACTGACATTATTGTTATTACTCGTGAAGAGTGCGTAGAGTATTGGAGTATAAATACTCGGATATATTGGTAGAGCGAGAGCTAAAAAGCATAAATAGAAGGCATAACTTATTTTTTACAAGTCTTTTCATGCGAGTAAAGTGCAGAGTAGAGCGACTAAGAGAGTAGGAGAAAGAGATTAGGTTTCCATTCGAAATAAATACATGAATTAAGTGATGAAAATATTTGAAATATTGAAAATAAGACCAAAAATATTCGACGCATACCTCTCACCGTCTCTCGCACTCACTCACTGGTTAAGGGTTTGTATGGAATAAAAAGCTGAGAAATAAATTACGAAAACCTAATGTTAAACAAATAAATATGTTTTGCAATTAGAGGTACAGTAGAGTAGAGTTCGGGCAGAAACAGTAAAACCATAAGATATGGCTTTTTCGTAGTACTGAATAATTTATGATTTGTGGCCCTCGTCTGGCCTCTCGAGTCCCTAAAAGCAATTTGTGACCACCAGAACCGACCTATACCTGCATTGACGGCCTAACGTCTATTTATTTATGGCTACTAATGCTTCGCCAATGTCAGCGAATGCCCGTCCACTTAGAGCGAGAGTTATGGCAATTCGAAAAAAGAAGCAGTGCACTATTTATTTATTTGAAATAATAATCATAATAATTAGTTTAAAGCATATTTTCCAATCGTCAAAGTTGGCTGAGCTGTTTGCGCTGGCAGGAGAGCGATGAGCCCGTGATTATAGCGCAGCTCAGCTCTTGATAGGGCATAGAACGGAGATGTGATTCGGATGCAGAATCACTACCTTTTTCGCCAATTTTATACGTCAATCGATTATTTCGTAGACCAACCAGAAGTGAGAAAAAGAGGAGTGAATCGGTGTATAACACCAGTGATACGCGCAGTCACTGCCGAACCGAATAGATTGGCATATATTCACACATTTGTGTTGCCATTAACTCAAAGCGCGAGTTTGTCGCTACAGAACCGCCGAATTCGGAAGCGATTGTAACCTAAACTTTATTTCTCTATTATATATCGGAGGCTTAATATGAGTACTGAATTACTTGTCTATTATATCACACAGTATTATATGTCAGTCTCCCTATCACTCTCGCGCTCTCTCTCCTCCCTCCCCTCTCACACCTCCCCAGAGACCAGTAGTTCGCTATTATTCGTTCAAAAGGAATCGCCGCCAAACGACTTGTCATTTAAATGCAAACAACGACTCAATTATTTGTTACATAACTTAATGGTCTATTTGATTAAATATTTGTTTTTGTTAATTAATATAACATCACATTTACGCCGTATGTGCTGTAGATTCGGAAGTAACAAAACAAAGTAAAAATCGCGTTAACCGTTCAACACCTGTATTACAATAAATAATCAGATGTGAAATCGCAAATCAAATATATTATTAAAGCATAAATCTTCTACTCATTTCTTTTTTGATTACTTTTTACACAGTATTTTCAATCAAAAAATAAAATGCAAATCAATTCAAGAAAGATTTCAATAATTCATAACTTATTTAACGAACGAAATATAGATTCCTTTTCACCACTACTCAAATGAAAGGTTTGTTTTAAAAAATAGCTTTTTATGTCTGTATGAGAATAGAAGAGAAAGAAAGAAAAAACTAAAGAAAAACTTAATTGAATTCTAAGCAAACAACCCCTTCCTTCGAAGTGGTAGTTATTTTTATCGCCAGATTTTGAAAAACATTTTTCTAAAACTCAATTTCCAACATATTTTAGCGAAAAGCAGTTTCGAGTCGAGTCTCACAATTCATTTTTTGTCATCTATGGAGCCTCTCGTGAAACGACTTCAAGGATTAACTAACGATTGAATATTCTTATATCGTATATCGCTTTTGATTAGTTTTATGTTCGAATAAATTCTCAAATATTTCCAAATCTCTGCGAATATTTGAAACAAACAAAAACTGTTGGAAGTATTTGTGCGTTTGGTTTGCATTGGTTTGGTTTGTTTGGAATTGGATGTAAGTACTGATTGCGCCGAACCATTGGCAGTGAATCGGGTAT
>JAQIXC010001054.1:0-17280 GCA_034697605.1 Metabelba pulverosa
GATAACTAAAGCTTTAATTTGATATGTAATTTAGCCGAATCCCCGTAGGACAGTTGACCAAACCCGACGAGTAAGTGTTTTCTCTAAAAACCAGTTATTATTTATTTTAGAAAACAATAGAAAAATGGGATAATTTGTTATATTTTTTATGCTTTACATAAATGTCTAAAAAATAATTCAATTTTTTAAACCTATGTTTTACTATCTTTTATGTTATTATATAAATAATTTTTCTGGGTTTTCAGTTCCTGATGTGCTGTAAAATACTAAAAAGAGCTTCAAATACACAGTAAATCAGTTTTATAATACTGTATATAATTAGGAATGTATAGTGTTCTCCAAAATGATAGTTTTCGAAAAATTGGAAGGTTAAAATAAATCAACTCTAGGCAAACAAATGAATTTATTTGTTATTCAGCCTAAGGCTTATTTCGACTATTTTTAAAATTTAATTAAAATTAAATTTTTTCTAAACAACAAACAATACCTAACGCTTGCATTTACATTCACTTTCTTCTATGTAATAGACTTTGTGCACTGTATAAGTGGGACAAAAACATAGTTCTAAATCAAATTTAAAACAAATTTAATCTAAAACTAAAAAACAAATTGATTTAAAGGAATTCGTGGAACCAGAAGAAGGGGAAAGTCATCTGAAAGGGGTGTCAATCGCACTGTTGGTTATTGCCGGCATTTGTTCGCTCATTGTTCTATCGATTGTGATACTCACTCCATGTAAAGATCATTCTAATATTTAAACTGATTAAAGTAAAATTATCTCATTTCAAACTCAAATATAGCCAAAAATCTAAACCAACATAAGATTAAAAAGTATGAAATCAGTGATATTCTAAACGACGAATTCAAACCCAAGCTCTTCAACGGCACTTGGATTTCAGGTATTGTCTAATCATTTCATTTTGCACTAAATTCTGCTTAGAATTCATAATTTCATTCAAATGCACATTCTTTTCAAAATGCACACAATCAAAACAAAACGGGTTAAAACAAACAAGTAATTCGGTAGAATAAAAATTAAATGCGAATAATTAAAATAGAAAATAAATGTAGCAGTGTTAAAACCCAAAATGAACTGAATAGAGTAAATGCTTTCGGCTTACAGGACACGAATTCATTTACGCTGATGTGAACGGATCTATTGTACTCTTCGATGCAATCAATAACAACATATCGTCTACACTCGTACCTGATTTTATAACGGTAAGATCTTATTCAATTGCAAACTCCATCATGAAGCTTTTCTAACTGCAAACTAATTTTCGCTTTTAAATGCACTTTTATACTGTATCTATTGTTAAAACACATGTAATGCTTTAAATGTTTTCTTAAAAAGCATTCTAACCATGTATTTAAAATATTCCACTTATTTTAGAGACAATACAATATCGAAAAGTTTTTGCTCTCTTCTGATCGTAATTTTATTTTATTGATTTACAAACAGAAAAAGGTAATATAGGTTTTAAACATTCTTCAAACATAATATATCAATAATTATTTGTAAATTTTGTCTTAACTAGTCACTCGAGCTAATATTTTCAGCAAGTTTCATTATTTACGAAGTTTCAAATGGGTTCGTAATTTTACATATATTTGATGTATATTCTATGTATCTAGATAATTTTATCTACTATATTAGTCTAATTATATGAAAATGGTTTTGTAAAAATAAAAACTAAATCTAATGAATAGTATATGTGTCACTAATGAAAAGAGCACAAAATTGAGATGCTTAGTTTGATTAAATTCATTTCACAACTTAATCAATATTAAGGATAATATTTTAGAACTTTTCAAACTCTCATTTCTGCTGTTTGTCAGCAAAAGGTCTAAAGATCTGCTGTACAGACGATCCTATTGTCCGGTTCGGTGAGAAAGGGATGAAACCATCAGAAAAATTGCCACTAAATAATATATATACATGGTGCATTATTCAATTTACAATTTACTTAATGCTGTTATGAATATAATAACATGTTTATAACAATATGTATAATAATTTGCGCGGTAATATGTACAGTATTTTGTTTTAAATTTACATTTCAATTTTATCATGTTAACATTTATATCCGAGATTTAAAATTATTATCTCTAATGCGATTAGCAATTGCAAAAAATTCAAATTATTTTACAATTTCTTTTTAGTGCAAATGCTCACAACTTTTTGAAAACATTAATTCAATTTATTTTCTTAAAATTGATATTTTATAATCATTTAATATTCAAACTAATCTTTTTGTTTTTGCAATTATTTTAAAGTATTCATAATTAGTAGTTATAAGTTAGTACATGCCTAATTGCTTTGACATTAACTTGAACTTTTTTTTTATAACTTTGTTCTAAAAACATACTCTTTTTATATAAATTTTGTATAAAAATTACAGATTAGATATATTGTAGCATAAATATAATAACTTATAGTTATACTTAAATTTTACATACAATATAATAGTATAACATAATGAATATGTGTTAAATACAAAATGTTTCTTTAAAGAAATATAAATCATCTGGAGAAGTTAATTGAAAAAGATAGCAAGGTTATAATTCAATGGGCAGAATGGGGACCAATTGGGAATTCTCTGGTATTGCTTTTCTAATCCAATTTTAAACAAAACAAATGTTATATAATCTTATATTTATATTATTTGAGGTTTTCATCAATAATAATGATATTTATTATATTCCATACATTGGAGCAAAAGTTAATAGAATAACAAATAATGGAAGAGAAGGCATAGTATTCAACGGAATCGTCGACTTATTATACAGAGGTTTGTATTCAAGAATTTAATTAAACTTTTAATAAATTTATCAAAAATTTATTGCGAATTATTCGAGTGAACTCTCGCGGATATGTTGTTTAATTCGATTATAAGATATTATCTGTTTATTACTTACAGTACTCTATATACGGTATTATAGGCTTAAAAATAAAGATAAAATCTATCATAATTAAGAAAGTAAAAAAGCAATATTGTCATGATAAATTCACTACTTTATTTCTACTTGTTTCCGTACTTACGTCGTATAAAATATAATTAAAATATTCCAATTACACAAGTCATTTTTACACTTTTCAATTTTATATGCAGTATGCTTCATTTAATCTTTGTCCAGATATTCAGTATATTATTATCATAACAATCATCTATTATTATATCAAGTTCCAATTTTAACACCAACAATCAAAATGTATGTCTAAGGAATTGAACATGCTTGATAAAATATTCATAGAAAACGAATCATTTTTAGTTTAGTCCGATTATTTCATTATTTTATAAAAACATGTTACTTCTTTTCTTTTGTAATGCTAAATACTTCATATTTTAAAATAGATACAAAACTTTATATATTGTATAATAGCGAGAAATTATATAACAAATAATGTGTAGAGTTTTAAGATAAACATTTCCATAGCAAATAGAAAAATTAATTAACTCAGCAAGATTAAACTCTTGCTAAAGCTAACGCTAAAAGTATTTCGCAAATGAGTATCTTGCATAAAAGTATTATGTTATAAATATAAGATATTAATAACAACGTAATTATAATGATAATAACTACTGTAACTAAAATAGTTACCGTAAATTTGTGGTGAAAATAGATTTATATTAGAGCTGAGCCGGTTTGGGTTCTGAGGTTTTTACTAAATGCCCGAACCTTTCAAGACTTAAACCGGACCTCTAGTAAAATTGAGAACTAGAACCCGGATGTAGACCTCTAAAGGCCTCTATTTTCCATAATTTTCGTTCAAATCTTTTGTATAAATATTAGTTTTTACATGCGCTAATTTAAGTGTACTTTCTATCAATTTAATTTAATTTAATTTAATTTACTACTAAAAAGATATTTTATATGGATTTTAAAAATACCGATTGGGACAACTAATTATTGTTGTTTGACCATGCGGCATTTCAAAATCCAGATAAAAAAATCTTGTTATTTACTACTATTTTATAATTTATTATTCATATCTAATATATTATACCGGTAAATATAATATGCGAAATTGCAAAAATATTATTTCAGTTATACACTGTTTAATTTACTGTATACAGTACAGTATCGTGTAAATTGATTGTAAGAAAAATAAAACTGCACTATTTTCGTAAAATATATACTTTATCCTTTTTGAATGCTAACAATACTAAAAAATAAATTATAATAATGTTTAAATATAATTATCTTGAGCTGCCTATAAAGTAATTAGCTACAGTATTTAAGCAATTTAAAATTAAGTCAGATGGAGAAAGATTTTTCCATGTTATAGTAATTCTTTTTAGTATTGATTTATCTCTAAAAATATGGATAAAAACAAAAAATACTGCCTTTACATCAAATTTTCATTTTCACATTTTTATCATATGTCGGAATGAAATCCTTTGTAACGACTATTTTGACAAAAGTAAACATATTTTCAATTCTTATCATTTGAGTGATTCTGAATCTATGGACAAAAAATATGATTTAAATCAGAAAATCGAAATGTTTTCATAACTTTCAACTAAACCATAAAAATATTTATATCACGTCTTCTGTAATAATTTCGTTTTTAAAAAGCAGACAAATTTAATTTATCTTGATAACTTAGTTTAGCTATAAAACAAATTCTTGATTTTATTTGAAACTTATTGCAAAACTTTTCGGAAATTTATTAATAACAATTCTTGCATTATAACTAGATTATTCTAGCAAGTAGGAATTCCAATTGAATAACCTACTATTGCCTAAAGGCACATTTTATCAATAATAATCTTGTTAGAATTATTACCTCAAACACAGTTATCTTTTTTTTAATTGAAAATTTGAAACAAAATTATCTACAAAATTAACTCTTCCTCGAAATGTACATATTTGGGGTCATTTAACTTTATAACCTTCAAGTTTACTTTTTAACCAATTATAAATTAAATTAATTTCAATCAAGAGCATTTTAAAACTACAGTACAATAGTTTATGCTATATATACTTCAATTTGAATTTCAATTAACAAACAGATGTAATCTCAGCGAAGGAGTCGATGCTGTGGTGGTCTAAGGAGGGCTCAAACCTTTGTTTCGCAACTATTAATAACTCTTTAGTCGCCGACAACACAATTGTCTTTTACACCAATCCTAACAATAAGAGCGAAAGCGATTCAATTCGAATCGTTAGCTATAAATATCCTAAAGTGAGTCCTAAACTCGAATTTAAAGTCATTTGAAATAAGTGCTACAAAATAACTAAAATCTGTGTAAAAATATTCGTTGTAATCAAAATCAAAGGCACAGCAGACTATAGCGGAGACAACGTTAAGGGTCTGGAACTTAAAGACGAGTTTTGGCGAACAAGTCATACCTCCGAATGCGCTAATAAAAGCGGATTTTTACGTGACTTACGTTAATTGGGTTAACGAGGATCTGCTAACTGTTGTCTGGACTCCGAGAAACCAAAACAATTCAATTA
The DNA here is from genome assembly GCA_034697605.1 of Metabelba pulverosa. NCBI lineage: Eukaryota > Metazoa > Arthropoda > Arachnida > Sarcoptiformes > Damaeidae > Metabelba > Metabelba pulverosa. The sequence continues at coordinate 5,467 of JAQIXC010001054.1, forward strand.
TAAGTTCCTGTTCTAGAAGTGACAAATGGATGTGCAAAGAGGTGCCATGTTTTCGTTATGTCGCCATGTATAATTATTTAGCCATGATAAATACTCATGGCAGAGAGAGAAAGGTTTGCATTGTTCTAATGCATTGATTTTGATTTGCTATCTCCAGATCATTAAGATCTCAAGTGCTCTAAGTTTGAAGAAATTATCGCAAAGTATTCTCGCGTCCAATGACGGACTCAAGTACTTCATGATATGCCTGAGACCTGACTCGCAATCAGGCAGTTATTATCACATCATATCTTATAGAATCGATGTGAGTATCAAAACCAATATTGAGACCTCTTTTTCAAACTTTTCAATAACTGCATGTCAAAATTTGTTCGCTATAAAACCAATTAAATAAGATAGTTTTGGGTAGAATTGGTAGAATTGTGCCGAAAAACTGTCTCAAATAAACACTTGACTAACCTGTAGGAGAAGTTTGTGGAGAGTTTCCTAACACATGGCTCTTACGACGTGACAAAACTACTCTTTTTTGATGAATTATCGCAAAGTTTATATTTCGAAGCAAAACAATCAATAATAACGGAGAGAAAACATATTTATCGCAAAAAGCTTTCGGAGAGAGACGTTCAATGCGTTTCGTGTGAATCGACTTTCACTGATTGTCATTACTTTGAGGCCGTCTTCAGCTTAACTGCGCTCTACTATGTCCTCCAATGTCTCGGCCCTACTGTTCCCAAAGTCTATTTACTCAAATTAGGCGCACACGGCGACCGACGTATGTCCACTATGTCCACCAGTTATTACATATGAGACCATTTCCTCCCTTCCATACAGTATTGAATAAAAAGCAACTTTTTCTTAATTCCTTATACTCTATATTAAACTTAAAGCTTTCGAATTGCAAGACAACGAGTGGTTGGAAAAGAAATTAGAAAACAAAGTCGAACTAAACCCACAAATATTTACTGTGATTTCCCAAAATAAAAGTTAGTTTTGATTGCTTTTACTTATTTTCATTAACGCGAATCGCGAGCAAACATTAGAAATGCTTTTGAAGACAGTTTTCGCCTCAAATTGATGGCCAAATAAAAAATAAATACAAATATTCTGTTTGACTCAAACACTGTAATGATTAGACGTTTTAATACTGCTTTCAAACACTGTTTCCGAATTACGAGATTCGTTGTATGCCGTATGTCATATGAGATACACTCGATATGTATATAAATATCCGAAACTTAAATATATTTACAGTAAATATATACCGGTATATATATTTATTAAGTTTCAAACTTGTTATATTACTAGTTTACTTAATTATTCAAATCATTCAGTACAATTTTTATTTATTTATTTCAAATAACTGAATAATTTTTCAATTTAATAAAATTCTTATTTAAATTTATTTCCTAACATCGACTAACTCTTTGATAAAATAATTTATTTCAAAGCATTTTTTCAAAAAATATATTCAGTGAATCGAAATTATAATAAATTGTTACGTTTTAAGAATATTGAATTATCTTTTTAGAATAATAATATATTAGATTGAAATAGAAAAATTACATTTTCTCTAAAATAGCAAGTTAGTATTTTTAAAGTCTTCCTTAAGCCTAAGTAATGTTCTAATAACCATGGTTATACAAGTTCTTGACTAAAATGCCATCAAATTTGTTAAATTTATTCAATTACTAACTAATATTTCTGTTTTAACTGTATAATTGAGTCCTTTATATTGCAATAATTAATATTATACTATACTGTAGTATATTAAAATGGGTTTAAAACAAATATTCTTATTATGAAACATTTATATATGCAATTAATTTATTCCATTAAGCAAACTTTTGAAGTTATCAAGTTTATTTTAATAATTTTCTGAATCGATACGCAAAATAGTAATATAACTTAAATAAATATGCTAAAAATTAATATTAATAAATATAACTTATTAATTATAATTATAACTTATTAATAACTTTAATAAATATGCTAAATATGCAAATTAAAACAAATATCTCGAATATTTAGATTAAGAAACTATAATAAAAACAATTATTTTGCGATGAAATTAGAAATTCATATCAAACTATTACAACCGATTGAATTGGACAACGAAGTGGTTGACAAATATCCCCTTATTATTGAAGCGTATGTTAAAAGCATGTCATTAAACATGACAAGACCGTAATTTAATCTTGCGTAATTGTAGAAATAATCCGGAGAACGCAGTGTTTAGAGAAGAATTGAGTATAGGTTGGAGTCATTATTTGGTGACAAAACACGATTATCTCTACGCATGGGTTGAGAGCGACAGCCAAGAGCTGAGACGTCGGAAAGTGAATCAAAATTTTGATTTAATTAATGAAAACATCGAAAACTATGGCATTGCTGTCAACTATATTAAGGAGAAAATGCGTTTCATCGACACCCGAAGAATGTGCATTTGGGGCTCGAATATCGGCGCTTTCATCGCCTTATCCACTCTCGCCTCGAACGAGATCCTGCAATGTGCCGTGCTCATGGCACCCGTACTCAACTGGAGGCTTATAGGTATCAATTTCTAATTATTCACCGCACTAACTATCATTGAGTTTGCCATGCATAATGCTAAATGTGCAAACTCAAAACATAGCAGGGTAAACGCGTTCACAATTGTACACTCAATGCCTGTTTTTAACTCCAATTAAGATGCAGTAACTTATGAACACATATTCAATGCGTGGAACGTATACGACAACCACTACTCCTCTATGTTCGACAGCATTAGTCTAATCAACAAAATCAATAAACTTATTGCAAAACCCATTCTATTCATTCACGGCTCGGCTAACGGTTCGACAGCTTTTCCCAAATTAAACAAAAAAGTATTTTTACTAATAATTTGGTTATTCCGTAGAATTAGTTCCAATTCAACACACAATGCAAATCATTAAGCAATTCGTTGGCGAGTATTCGAGAAGCGGTTGGAATGCCTTCGAACCCCTCCAACAGATACAGCTATACCCCGACGAAGACAACTCTTTGCATACAATCAGACATCATATGCACCAAAAAATTCAACTGTTTTTCGAACAAATCTTTTGTCGCAATCATAACCTAATAAACACGATATCAAAAGCACTCGATTGAAGGTTACTGTATACACAGTGTACAGTGTACACAGTATATTTTTTAAATTCAAACTTCATCCGACTGAAGCACTTGATACATGATTTCACCCAACTCTCTGACAAAATCACTTTAAGGACTGGTATTAACTTAAAACCAATTAAAAGATAAATTTATATTCAATTTTAATTATGAAATCATCAAAACATTAGTCAAACAGATCTAAAGATTTGCATAATTTTGCTAAACATTTCTCTACGGAATTGAGTTAAGAATAAATTGGAAATTATTTTTCCGTTGCCTTTGAGTCGGGTTTTCAAAAGAAAATTAAACTAAAAAATTGCAAAACAAACAAAAACTAAAAACATTTGAAAATTTGTGTTAACTTACAAATATATATTAAATTACATAAAATCTAAAACAATTAAAACAAATTATTCATAATATCTCTAAAAACATTGTGTATTATAAATATAGATCTGATTTCATCTGTTTTTCTCAATAAAAATATCGACACTTTTTGTAAACAAATTTCGAAATTAAAGCGAATAAACGATTCAGTGATCGAGGATTCGGAGATTTCCCGAAACTATTTTCGACTCAAGTATAGCACCGGCAGGTATGTCAATGCGGTCGCCATGGTTTGCGATAATGATAACAGTTCCTAAATTTGAACAGTACAATTAATTGGCAAAATTCAAAAACGCCGACAGTCTGTGCCATACCTTTTAGAGTGACGCCTTTGCCGAACGTGACGTCACCGCTGACCGTGAGATGGTCGAGCTCGAGGATGTCGGGAATACTAGCAAATCGGGCCAAGTAGTCGCGCACTTTGGAGAAGTGCGAATCGCCCAGTTTGACTAAGGGAACGGTTGGGAAAGCGCGCCGCGGGTTCATTATGAGACTGCCGTTGTTGAGCGAATACAGGTTCGACATAACGAGCAACAAATCCGATGTCTTCTTAACCGGCAAGAACCGACTTCGAGGAACGTTTATACCGATAGCGCCCTCGAAGTCCTTCATGGCTGAGCCGACGGCTGTCTCGAGTTGAATCACATCCAACCCATTGTCCAAATGCTTGTTATTAATGATGATCTCCATATCCAGACCTCCCATTTCGACCAACTCTTGGATCGTCTCGAGTTTGATCCACAGGTTATTAGTGTTGAAAATCTTAAACTTCTGGACGCTTTTGAATTCGTCGACATGTACTTTGGGCACCTGTGCGATCTCGAGCAGTCGCACGTGGCCCTCGTACTGGATCAAAGTGCCGCCCTTCACGTCCGCTATGGTCTTATCGGTCACTTCCATCACATACGACGGGTGCACCGCTTCGGTCGGGTCGAGCAGTGAGTTGAGAATATTGAGGTCAACGGTTGCGCCCAAATTGTCAATATTCGAGAGAAACACGAATTGTCGGCCTTTCGACGCAAAAACCATTCATTAATTAAAACTCTCTGTCATTCCCTTCGAACGCATGAATACCTTCTTTAATGAAATACTGGAGTAGACCCGACTTGTTGAAGGCCGAGTAGAAGTCGCCGTGGCCGGGAGGGTACCAGGCGGCGTCATCGTTGCTGAGTGAGTGCGCGATCGGCATTAGACTCTCTTTGTTGACTCTCGGGTACCGGCTTTGCATAAAAGTGTAGATTTTAACCCGAAATCCGCGGTATTTACGAAGAAGTTTCTGAGTGTCGTCGTCCGTATTGAATGAGTTCATCAGTACGAGCGGGACGTCGGCGTCGTAGGTCTTGTTCAGACTCTCGATTTGCTGCACCGTTAGGTCCAAGAAGGTCAGGTCGTTTCGCACAGGAATCACTGATTTAGGACCCGTACAGCCCATAGACGTACCTTAAGTGAGAATTAAGTTTTCGGTTAAATTGTATTCTTTTTAATCAAATATTTAGCTAAAAGTTAGACTAATTTGAATAGAATTGACTGAAAGTACTAAAAGAGGGAATGCCTACCGAGTCCTCCGTTGAGTTTGACGACAACCAACTGATTGAGCATTTGGCGAATCTGGGCCTTCGCCGGCTCTCGGAGTGAGGCATAGCTGCGGACGGCGTCTTCGGGAAGCGGTTCGATCTTTTCCCACTGGACGGACGGTCCGACGCCCTGAAGGTATTTCATGAACAGCTGTTGAAAGCCTTTGAACTCCTCTTCGCAGAGAAGCCGTTCATTAGTAGTGGCAGTCCTGAGCAGTTTGTCGAGTTCCTGCGCCAACTGCAGCTGTGCGTCCTTTTTGGTCAGCTCTTTGAACTCAGTCGTCGCGCTTATCTTCCGCTGGTGACGGGTCTGGTTGGCGGCGAACGCCGCTCCGTTCGACTGCTCGTTCGTCATTTTAGCCAACTCCTAGGCCAGGGGTCAGAAGCGAGTGATTAGTTTAAGCTCTTTAGTCCAAATCGTGCCAACAGTTCGACCAAACACTCGAGTCGAACAATAACTAACCTTCCAATTGGTGTGGTTAAGAGTGGTAAAGTTCTGGATTTTATGGGACATTTTCGCAATTAGTTACAATTCTAGTTTACCCAACATAAGTCACACACACAACTGAACAAATTAAACAAGATCACAGTTTCATAACAGCGAAAAAAACCCGAAACGACTGGCAATCAAATAGATTAGAGCCAATCAAGAGATTAAAATATATAAACTTTTCGAACTTCGACTCGTCGTTCAGTTTAGATGTGTTTTAATTGACTTAAAAATGCGATTTTATCTGAATCTGGTGTACAGTATATGAGAAATGTTAGGAATTAGATATCGAGTAGACATTCGATTCATTCGATCACATCATGAGATTTTGGCTAAATATTAGTATTTGTGTTCAAGAATTTAAGCGAAAATTCTTATAAACCAGACATTGAGATGACATTTGTAAATGTTGTTAACTTAGTGTTAGAAATATTTATAACGCAAAATATTGTAGTTTTCGCTTTTAACAAAACAAATTCAAAGTCCAGGGTCTGTCAAAATAACTTCGTATTCAGTGCTTTTACAGTTTTCAAACAAAATTTACATATCAAATTTTTTTTAATTTTGTCACAATTTGTCAAAACAATAAATAGAGACAATTAGACACAAATGTTTGCAACACTTGTCTAAAAAAATGATTTAACTAAAAGTGCTTTTGATATCATGTTTCGGTGCAATTAATACTGTTTACGACTAACTTATAGTTCAGACAAAACCCCAATTCATTGCTCTTTCAATGGAATTATTTGCGGAAAATATGATTGTTTATTAGAAAAACAAATTCAATAAAAATAATGGCATATTAAATAACCATGTTTGTTTAATACTTGATTGCTAACACTTAATAAAAGCCATTAGAAATTAATTCGAATAAAACAGTTGTGTTCGTGAACTCAATTAGACTCAGCCTCGTCTTCAAAGCCAATTACTTTCGTTTTTAAAATTTACAAAGTTGCTTTCTTAATTAATATTTATTTACTGATAAAAAGGCATTAGTCAAATGGGAAAAACAGTCATGACTTAAAATTAAATCTTTTAAATCGCATTTTTCATATAAATCGCTGTAAAAAGAGATAAAAACAATGTAATCCCAAAAAGAAGTGGTTTAAAGATATTGCACAATAGTTAGCATTCATTTCCTATGTGAAATCATAGATTAAATTAACTTTATTGGCACAATTCTACAGAATATAAATGTACAATACAAAGTAAGAGTGTTATGCAATATTCGGCGCATCAGAGCCATAATAAGTTGTTTTAGAGTATGAGTCGTAAGTCGACTGGAAATACACTGAATCCGAATTCAAGGCTCATCTGATTAAGCGCTCTATCATTGCATCGGAAACTAACTTCAAGTGATAGAGAAAACACATTTCAATTTGACTTTGTATTCAATAAATATATACCCGGTTAACAAGCAAGGGCATATTATAACTTGTTTGCATTCTTTTAACAAGTATAATCAGGTTTAAATCTGTGTAAAACATTTGCAAAAATTCACTTTTTTTAGCTTTTATTGATAAAAAATAAAATGCTTCTAGCTATTACTTCAAACTTAAACATCTTAAACTAATTGACCTTGCTTAAAGTTTTGTAATTCACTTAACTAAATCGAATAACTAATGTTAGAAGTATTTAATGTTTAAGTTTCAATATGAATATTTTAGTGCAGTACTTAATTTAGCTTTCTACTTTTAATCGCTATAAAGACATGATAATTGAGTGCCAACTCAAAACCAAACTCTTTAAAGACGGCGAATGAATTAAAATAAACATTACATAAAAATTATAACATAATCTAAACAACATAACACTCAACATTCAATTTATGCCACTTTTGCGTCAATTGAATTAAATTGCGATTAAGTTTTAAACCGAAATCGCAAACTCTTAGCCAACTCTGGTTTGAGTAATCACTCGTTCACTCAATCACTCGATTGCTTTGCATTTGACGTAATGTCAATCCAAACGATTGAATAGACTTTTAATCGCAAATGCGATTCACTTTTGATTTAAAGTATTAATTAAATATTTACTTATTTTAGTTAACATTATATTTGTAATCGAAATCATATATAGATTAAAGAGTCAATCGATGAAAGAGTTCTTTTGGACAGTTATCTCGAATGGGATTACTTCGAGACAACGGACAGACGCGTCAATTGATTCAATTGAGGAATCATTTGTAGGAATTATGCGAAACGAAGAGCCGATTCAATAGGAAATAAACCGCAAATTGCTTTCAATTCTTACTTTCGGTCTTGAGATGCGGTGCAGATGTGCTCGCAATCACTCCAATCGATGTACGGCAGCGAGAGTTGGCACTCGAGTCGCGTCTAAGGCTCGACTAACCGACTGTTGAACGCACTTCGAGTCGACAACTGACTGCAGACTCACTTGCGGTTAGCAGTGACTCCTGTCTCAGGTCTGACAGCTCTGTCCGGTCTGAGGGTCTGTGAGGTCTGGCAAAGCATTTAACGCATATTTGTCTCGATTTGAGTTGAATTTAAAGTTCACTTTCTATTCACTATTCAGTCTTCACTTCACTCTTAAACGCGTTATCCTTCAGATGTTTTCCCATTCAGTGCTAAACTAATCCTTTCATATAAGACGTCAATGTTTTTGTTGGATCAGCCAATTGGGTCACAATAGAGAGGGAATGCAAATAATGATAAATTAGAGACATATTTGACGTTTGCTGTAACACGTGTTAGAAGGCATCGAATCACTTGTGGTTATCATTTGCGCTCTTTTTATCTCATCTTTGTCTCAATCATCGGATATTGAGTTTCATTTATGACTAAAACATAACAAATTAATTCACTCTTTGTTTTGCCTTTTATTTGTTGCTTATATTTGAGCGAAAATGTCGGACAGAGTTGCGAATGTTTGCCAATACTTCGCGCCGAAGAGCGCCGATAAGCACAAAGTTTTGCACAAGAGTCCACTCAAGAGTAAACTCAGGAGTCCATACAAGAGCCCATACAAGAGCCCATACAAGGGTCCGCACAAGAATCAGCTCAAGAGTCCGCACAAGAGTGTAACGAACGGCGAATGGAAAGCGAATGCAAACCGATTTGAATCGGCGTTTGATTGTCGGCAAACGGATTGGTTGAGCGAACTGTTTGTCAAAAGCGATTCACATATCTCTCAACTCAGAGACCGTCTCTATTCACCGCTAATGCAATCGCTGTTCCGATTTGTTTCCGACAATTGCCTAACGAATCAAATGCGAGAAAAGAGTTTCGAAACGAAATTCACGCGAAATACTGGACTCATTCCGACGGCTTTGCTATTAATGGGTAATAAATAGTGGTTTTTGTGAATTAATTTGATGTTTAGTTTGGGTTTGAATCGATTGAAAGTCTAATTTTAAACCAATTGTGTGTTTCAGGTGTGAACTCAAGCGAACAGAAGTCGATTTGCAATCAATTGATTGAAACGATTCAAGACTTGACTTCATATGTCGTTCACTTGAATGCGAACCAAAACCAAAACATTAGTTCACTTTTCCGGACGTTTTTCGATGCGATTCTAACCGAAGATCTCATCAAAAGCCAGGATTTGGATGAAAATCAAAGGAAACGAATGACGTTTTCGACGCTTTTCAGGATATATGAAGAATACGTGATTAACACCAATTCGGACCACTTCTGTCCTCCGATTGTCATCTATTTGGAGGAAATGGAGAGCTTCGACCACAAGCTGATGACGACATTGATTCTGATTATTAAAGAATATATGCAAACAATTCCATTCATTCTTATACTAAGCAAATCGAATGAAACGACTAGTTTACAGCATCTGTTGCCCTCCTGTGCCACCGATCTCCTCATTGTCCACCACTTCAGTGCCATTTCCGCAAATGCAGACATCGATCGAATGATTAATGAATTGCTAATCGAAACCTCATTTCCGCTCAAATTCGGTCCAAATCTCTTGGATTTTATGCATAAAATGATGAAAACCTTTGACTTTTCGCTGCAAAACATTGAATATATGATTAAATTCTCGATTTTTCAACATTTCTATGCAAACAAACTGTCATTTCTGTGTCAGTCAGAATCGAAACTCAAGTCTTATTTGAAGAAAATTGATTCAAAAGAACGAAAAGTTTTAATCGATTCCTCGCTATTCGACTCCTCTCTCAACGACAAAGAGTTAGTCAAAAGTGTTATAAACGAAATATCAAAATTCCACTCAATTTACAGCCAATTCGTGAATACATTGAAAGTTTTGCTCATATTTTTAAACCAAACCAACAAAAGCTTTAATTTACTGCAACTCGTTATCAATGCGCTGAACGAATCGCTAAATTATGATTTGATTAATGAATCGCTGAATAAATTATCGCAAAACCAATGGAAGAACGCATTTGAGAGTTGTTTTAGCGACAGCTCATTGAACATCGAGACACTGCCTCTGATTGTTGGGTTAAAGTCGCGACAAAAGCATTTGTCGGAACTAATCGATTCGAGTCAATGGGAACCGCAGGTACTCATCGAAAAGCTCGAAGTTTGCGATATTAAGAACAAACTGTCGAATCTGAAGACTCGAATGCAATGGAAGGAAAAGATCAATCCGTTTAATAAACCGAAAGTATTGTCGAAATTCGAGATCTGGAAGAACTCGACCATTGATTCGATTGAAGATATTTTGAACGAAATGCCGAATCCAATGACAAGTTGTTTGAGTAAAGTCTTGTTTTTTGATGATTTCGAGTCAATAAGACAACACTTATTTGTCGTCATTCGACGCGACATTCAGAAGAGTTTAACTAATTATTCGATGAATTGCGACAAAAATCAAACTTTCGATTCGAGTGATGAGAGAAAGCAATTGGAAACCGATTTCCACAAACTGTTCGCTCTTTACAACGAAAGCGAGTCTTTAGTTAATATGTTCGACTGGTTTACGGCTTTCAAGGCATTCAACGCTCAAACGCAACCGTCGGCTAAAAGGGCTAAACAAAGCAAAAGAGACGATTCGAACGAAGAAATTATTGTTCGCTTTCTGAACGCTGTCTCGGATTTCGAGTACATGGGACTAATCCAGAGCTCGAAACGTAAAAGCGATCACTTAATGCGTTTGATTTGGTTTTGATTGCTATTTACGCCAATTGTGGTTACCATGAGATCAACGTTTCAATCGATTAGTCTATTAGTTAGTAAACGCGAATATTTAAACTGTTTAAATGGCGTGATTCATGAGTTTGAAACAAAGCATCTATCTGATTACTTTGAATGAATTTTGCACAGTTTAATTTTGATAGGAATCATTTACATTTGTGCTTTTAAATGTGTTTCAAATTGTTTCAATGTATTCTCACAGCGCGTATAACAACGTATTGATCAGTAATTATTCGATCTTTTATTTGAGAGTAAGTTTAATAATAGAATAATTACATCCGTTAAACAGTATAATTACTGTATAAAGAATAAACAGATTGGTTAAATAGTCGTAAACAGTATTTATCAATAATATTTTATACAGACGTTTTTATAAGCGCTTTGTACTGTATTTCGAATTTTGAGTCATTTATCGTTAAAAGGAATTTTGTAAATATTTGATACGTTTTTATTCAATATTAAACACTATTTTTTAATACAGTATAAAACTAAGTTTGATATTGTAATTTAAATATTTATACAATTTTGCTAAACTCATATTTTTTTTAATTAAGCTATATACGAAACGTTAAAATTGTTCAATTTTAATTAAATTCTAGTGCTATTATTTGGTGTAGGGTTATACTTTGAGGCTATTATACTGTATAAACAAACTACAAAAAGAAAAACTATCATTTGTCTAAACTAACAATTGTTTATACTGTAAGATTATAATTATAGAGCCAATTAGGTTTCATTTAGGCTTCAATTAACTTGCAACATTTTCAATGTATATTAAGTCTTTTTGAGTTGGTTTAAACTCATAATAATTTGAGTTTTTATTATTCTTGATTAATTAAAACTAATAAATTAAGCTTGCGTGTTACTTTTCAAATGTAAGTATAAAATTGTAATTAAGTAAGTAGAGTATTGTTGAAATTATCAATTGTCAATAAATTATGTAATTAGATAATGTTGAATAAATATAGATACCGAATTATCTAACTTTAGGCGCCATGGCGCCTTATGTGAGGTGTTCTTGACTTGGGTAGGCTTCAAAATAGCATGGTGTGTTACCTAGGTAGTACGCCACCCCCTCTTAGAGTTTGAGATACCCCGCCAT
>JAQIXC010001055.1:0-17277 GCA_034697605.1 Metabelba pulverosa
TGTACGAAGAATTCAATGTTTTGGTCACTGAAGTGAGTCTTCACTAAACGATACAATCGATTCGCTTTTAAACTTTTCTTTGTCCAAAAACTTTTCAACGAATCTAAAAAACATTTTTTACAAAAACTAAAATTAATTTCCGATTTATTTGGAACCGAAAGCCGACCCAAAGTCTCGAATACTTCGTCGAATGGGAGGATCGGGTGTTGGGAACGACAGCCTTTTTGGCGTTACTACTAGTGCTCGTCACCTGTCTCTGGCTTAACCAGAAGACTAGGTATGCTGGGTATGCTAGAATATCTATATTAAAAAAGAAACTTGCTAATCATTACCATTTTCAACCAATAGATACGAACAACAGCTGAAAGCGGCTACCGTTCCGGTGTTCGGCGCCGTGACTCAACTCACGCGCTGTAATGTCCCGAACACTAACCAACGCGCGTGAGGGCTCGAACCCGATGTCGATGACTGGGTATGACAACCACTGGTATGACAAAGAGGAGGAGCAAATTAGGTAATGTGCTCGTTGGCCGGGTATGCAAAACGCGTACAATACTAATAAGTTATTAATTGGTTTCCATAGCAACCGGTCGAGTGGCGGCAACTCGTTGGACGAGAACGCGATCGCAAGTCATTCGACGAACGACTCGCTCGACGGCAGCGCCGGCCGAGAGTTGGGTGCGTCGACGACGATGAACGAGAAGCAGGTGCTGTGTTAGCCGTCAATCGGGTGCCGCCGCAGAACATCACAGTCCCGAACAGTGCCGTCAATCACATTACTGTCAGTCATAACGCGAGCAATCATTTCGTCGACAATCACTCGATTAGTAACCATAACATCAATTGCGCGAAAAAGTTGGCGCTCAGCGCACCCGTGGCAAACGGGCCGGGCGTAAAGCCGCTGCACACGACGACGGCGGCGGTGGCCAACACACACGCGATCGCCGCCAACAACAGCTGCCATCATAAGCGACAACAAGTGCCGCCACGACTGCAGCACAAGTCGGTCGCTCCGAACGGCCGACTCATCGCCGCCAACGCCGTCGGGAATGTCGGCAATCGAAGCGTTAGTAACGTTTACATCGAATCCTATTCACCCGATAATCACAACAACAATAATCAGAAGAATTTTAACATTAATTCGCATTAATTGGCACTCATTTGGCGAACAATCATAACCTAAACGCCAATCAGAATCAGTCACTAAATCAGTGAAGTCTTCGAAACCTCGAAACGACTGAATTGTAAATGAAATCAAATTTTCGTTCAATTCATAAGAATTACGATTTTTGCCATTTTTCTCGTTCGCCGATAAGTCGGCTATACTTTACACTTATTTTAAGAAATTTTTTTCGAAATATAAATATAATTTTCTATTGAATTGTTGTATAAAATGAAGTTTTTGTAAATTTATATAAATAGTTTTTTTGTATTAATTTATGTAAAACTAATTCGAAATGTTTTTTCAAAACAGAAATAAAACTTTCAGTTCAACTGTATATTGTGTTTGACTTTATTTACTTTATAAATGCGTTTAAAAACGTACCATGTCTAATTGATATTAAATCTGACTCAATTTAGGCAAGTACATTTCTCACAAACAGAAGTGTAAAGTTTATAAACAGTTAGAGCTCAATGGGCGAGCGGATTAAGGCGCCTATTCATTTAGAACGCAGCTATGCACCAGGTTCGATTCCCTAATGTGGCAAGATTTTTTTGCTATTTTGCAAAAAAAAGTCAAATTAGAAATTTTGATAATTTTGTGCAATAATAAAAACAAAACCAGTCCTAGAATCGAACCCGGGTCGATTTGCTCATGGTCGAGTGCTCTATCCATTAGACCGTACTAATTACTTTATTTGGGTAGTACTTAAAGCACATATTTAAACATGGTAATATTTTGTTAATAATTCAGTTTCTACATTATTTTTATTTTATTTCGAAGTAATTTATAATATCGTGATATTTATTTATAATTAATATATTATCGATTTAATAGCTAATTAAAAATCTTTCTATTATTATATAAATCTTAACAAAATTATCATGTAATAAATTTTAATTGACACATTTTCACTATAAATATAATTTAAAAGTTTACTGTATAATTTTAACAAACATTTAGTTCTATTTGACTATAAAGAGAATGTGATTTAATATAATGAATAAATTTATGAAAAAATCTATCAAAAACTTAATTAGCGATTAAAATATCTGTCCGTCCAATGCGAGTACGAGACTGAGGGCCAGAACGGCGGGCAGTACTGCAACGGACGGTCTGTTCCACTCATAACACGCGAACCGAATCGATGGCTTCGACGCCGTTCGGGAACAACGGGACAGTCTCTCACTCTTACCGTCATTACGCGCACTGCGGGCGCGATGTCCATCGAAAACGCGCCGAATGAGGCGGTCGTCCGGCGCCGACACCGAAAACGCCAGACTTTTGGTATTAATGACTGGAATTGTGCGCCAACTCTGACGGCAGACTTCGGGCGAACACTGCGTTCACCGACGGCTCGAATCAGACGTTTAAAGCATTTAATCGATTGAAGCGATTGTTTGAATCGTCGAAAAACAAATTAAAAACAAAATTCAATCCATTTTTTGTAAATAATCGGCGAATAAGTGGTTGTCGGCGCCGGAGATACTACGGGTGCGAAGAGAGACGCTGCACCTCACCGCGCGTCGACCAGATCTGGTCGTCGGAGTAGTTGCCGAACCGGACCCGTGAAGACGGCCGGGTCTTGACGTATGATTGCGATCTGAGTGCGTAAGTCGTGTAACCCAATAGTCTGGGCGTCGATGCCGTCGATCACTACCGAACCCATCGCTTCGGCCAATCGGAACAACGCGGTTACGATCGACGACTTGCCGGCACCGGTAGGGCCGACGATACCAATCTTCTCGCCGCCGCGTATAGCACAGGTCAGGCTCTTGAGCACAGGTTTGGCCGCATTATCGCAATAGAGAGACATATCTCTCAACTCTATCGCTCTGTTTTGTGGCCATTGTTTCGGCCGTTTGTGCGGTTCGTCCGCTTCGAGCGCCGCCTCCTGTGGTAGCCGTAAGTACTCAATAATGCGCTCGACGGACGGCATCTGACTCTCGAGTTTCGTCAACTGGCGGACACCCATTGCGCGACACCCGTCAGCTGTAGGGCTGACACAAGCGATTGAATTGTTAGATAAAAGTCAAATGCATTTCGAGTTTTACACAGTTTTTACCCGAATATAGGGCCGAATCTGCGGACTGAGTGTCGGCGTCGAGCGGCCAGTCGTCGAACAGATGTCCGGCCACTGTATCGCCGCATATGTGCGCTCATGTGATGAATGTTGAGTGACAACGATGGCGTCCGACCGGCCATTCCGGTCGTCGACTGTTGACGATAATTGCCGACTGTTTTCACTCTAATGTAAACACAAGTTAGAGCTGGTATTGCAGTCAAAACCCATTGATAATAACGTTTAAAATTATAATTGAAATTTTAAATACAATGCATTATTTTATAAAACCATATATGAAATGTAATTGATAAATTAAAATAAACATAATAAATATCATAATTAATTAAGAAAACCTTAATAAATATTATAATTCATTAAATTTTAGATAATTACTAATTATATAATATGAATGCAGTTATAAAGTACTTTAACTGTCAAAATAAATATTGGACTTAATAAACCTATTCCTTCCCTTCTATTCCGGGAATAATATGAAATATTCCGGGATTAAATATTTGCATTTACTCTAAACTAGTTATAAATTCTAATAAAATTGATTTTATTAGAAAAAGACAAAATAAAAAGTTAAAGCTTTTACTTTAAACATCATGGTATAAATTAATTATGTAATTGACAAATAGTTAAACAAACACCATAAATATTAATAGACATTTTATTAACTGTTAATTTATAACTATCAGTGCGAATCTTTACTTAAATATTCGTTTGGCATTTGTTTTAAATTTATTTACAATTTTAAGGAAATTATAAAAAACATCCTGATAAAATATTTCAAAAAGGGATATAATCAAAACATTTTTATAAATCATAGTGAATGTCCGCCTGAAAGATAACTTTGACGTCATAGTCATGTAGAGTCTACAGCCAATCACAGGACTTGCATAGACTCTAATATAATAAAACTAGTGTTACGCGAACACCACTATTGAGTAGTATTTTTATATGTAAATTATCATGGTGAAATCAAGTTTTACAGCACTAGTTATTTAGTACGAACTGAATTCCAAGAGATGGCTAAACGGATTCCTATATTCTTGATATTTATTTTTTGAGCCGAATTCAAATCGTTTTATTTTATGCATTGTATAATTATATTGCTTATTTGAACAATAAAACTAGTAAAATAATTGATTAAGTTAATTGCTTGTATTATTTTCAAAATAAACATGGTACTTTCAACAACATAAAATAAACTTTAAAATATATTAAGTTATACATTAAAAAATTCACGAATTTAAATAGAATTAATATAAATTAAACTAAGTATTGATTGAAGAGATAATCGCATTCATTGATCTTAAGCCCAAATCCGAAATTAGTGTCACTTTTCGGTTCATTCGATATCTCATAAAACGGGGCTATTATTCGCGCATCGATTCGGTAATATTGCGGCCAATCGGCGCCCGATTGCGGTGACGGGCGTCCGGTCTTCGCGAATGTACTGAAAATATCGATCATTTGTTCAGATATTCGCCGCTCTCTCGGGTCGTAGTCTAAGCCAATCGGTAGTCCCGCGAAAGGCATACCGAAGACGGGATATATGTCATCGAAATGACAGACACCCATCCAATCGGCGCAGAAGAGCTTCGGTTTACCGAACTTACTATTGAAGTAGTATTGGTAGACATCGACGTTCGGCTCATTCGCGTACAACAGCTTCGCGAACAACAGCGTCGGACAGGTATGTATGAGATCGCCGTACGCTATACCAACCGTTCGGCGCAATACATCCGCACTGGTATTATCGGACAGACCCGTGAAGTACAGTTTGGCCACATCATCGCCATTGATGGCCAGTTGTGGTATAAAGTCTTCGATTTGTCGTAACTTATTATACGCCATATTATACGTGATAGGAGTCGGCGCATGTTTACGAAAATAATCATGATCAAATAAAAACGCGATAAGCCATGAGCCCTCATCTTCTGTAGTACCAGCAAGCAAATTTACATCATGCTTAAAATCACCATTCCTAAACATGCTCATTGGGTGTGCTGGTAGAAACTGGCCGTCTATTACGACGGCATGGGTGCACGAGTGCCAGTCCGCCATCCATACCTGGGCGAGTAGTTCCGGTGCGACACTCATTAAGCATTGTAATAATTTTGGTGTTATAGAAGGATTAATTTTATTGGCATTATCGTCATCAACGCACCCGACACTAGCAATACCTTTAACTACCAGTGAATTTCGTACTTCCGGTGCGCAAATGGTTTGGTTGCCGATGAATGCACCGGACATTAGGATAGCGTTTTGGAATAGATGTCGCGTTACCGGCGAAAGGATGTGTAAGCTCACGGCGTAACTACCGGCGCTCTCACCGAATATTGTTATTTGGTTCGGATCGCCGCCAAAGCTCCGGATGTTTTCACTCACCCACTTGAGTGCCAGCGCCTGATCCCATAGACCCATATTGCCGGTGATGTCTTCGGCACCGGTATGTAGAAACCCGAATATGCCTAACCTGTAGTTTATGGTCACAACCACTACATCGCCCTTAGAGGCCAAGACGTGTCCGCTATAGAACTGTTCGGATGACGCGCCGAATATAAAGCCGCCGCCGTGTATAAAGAACATGACTGGTTTGAGTGCACTTGTAGTCTGATTCTCGTCTACCGGCGCCCATATATTGAGATAAAGACAGTCTTCACTCATCTCAGTATTGAAGTAGTCTTTATGGTATGGCTTGTGATGACAACTGGCCGGCCATTCGATCGCATCGATAGTCGCGCGTTGGCTCACCGGCACCGGCCGTCTGAACCTCAAGTGCCCGACCGGTGGTTCCGCATAAGGAATGCCTAAAAACACATTCAGAGCTCTTCCGTCGAACGCATCTCTTTTGCCGTCAATTAAACCGATATTTGTTTCGACACTTATTTTGTCGTCACTTTCGGCACTAATTACTGTCAAATATATCAAAAATATAACGAAAGGTTTATACATTTCAAAACAGTTTATTGTCATCTATCAAGTAGGATTGGTCAAGTTATCTCTCAATAAAACTTGTCCTTGTAAATTTTATTAGGCATAATCAGCAATTAATACTGTATAAACAAAAAATCATTTATTCCTTGTAATGTGCACACTGTTTAGTATGACGCACGTAGTAGCACGCTATCACTGTACAAAAAGTCATACTTTACACTGTACAAATTTTTAGGCACATTTTTCAAAACTATATTATAACTTAATAGTGCCAAGCATGCATTAATTTTATTAGTTGACAAATTACTGTAAAGATGTTCGTGATTAGTTTGTAATAAATCAGAATTAATATTTTTATTATGCAAGAGTTTAAAAAAATTAGCATATAACATTAAACTTGATATTTATTTCAATCAATTAATCGCTTGATTTGTTTAATTTATTTATTGATATTATCATGAAATATTAATTATTAATTATTTAATTACTAAGAAAGTATAGCCAAATAAGTATAGCCTAATAAAAACAAACATTGTAACTTTGATTAATAAAGAAAATAAACTTGGCTAAAAAAAATATGGTTAAGTTACGCATATTATAAAATTGATATAATTTAAACTAAGTATTGATTGAAGAGATAATCGCATTCATTGATCTTAAAACCAAATCCGAAATTAGTGTCACTTTTCGGTTCATTCGATATCTCATAAAACGGGGCTATTATTCGCGCATCGATTCGGTAATATTGCGGCCAATCGGCGCCCGACTGCGCCGACGGGCGTCCGGTCTTCGCGAATGTACTGAAAATATCAATCATCTGCTCGGAAATCAGTCGCTCATATGGAGCGTAGTGTTGGCCAACCGGGAGTTCCGCTAAAGGCATACCGAAGACGGGGTATATATCATCGAAATGACAGACACCCATCCAATCGGCGCAGAAAAGCTTCGGTTTCTCGGACTGACTGTTGAAGTAGTATTGGTAGACATCGACGTTCGGGTCGTTCGCGTACAACAACTTCCCGAACAATAGCGTCGGACAAGTGATGAGATAATCGCCGTAAGCGATGCCGATCTTACGGCGCAGGACATCGACATCGGTCTCATCCGACAGACCCGTATAGTAAAGTTTCGCCACTTCTTCAGCATTAATGGCCAGTTGAGGCGCCAATTGGTTAAACAATCGCACCAATAGCTGATAGGTTTCATCATAATGCCCTGCACCGGCAGTTTTTGGCCCGAACCTAATTGGATCCTTACGCGCTTCATATACAAACGGCCCCTCGTGTGGCACCGTTCCAATTAGCATGCTAAAATTCTTCTTAAAATCACCCGATTTTATCATGTCTATACTAGTCTTCGGCACCAGTACGCCGTCGACCACTACCGGCGAATCACATGTAATCCAATCCGAGATCTCGATATCAACTAACTGTTCTGCCGGTGCGCTCATCAAACAATCGTAGATTTTTGACGTAATTTTTGGATTTGTTTTACCGGTGTTATCGGGGTCGACACAACCGATGCGTTCGGCGCCGTTGACTATATTCCGGGCGCTGTCTTCCGGTGCGCAGACGACTGTTTTCGAGAGAAATGCGGCCGACATTAGAATTGCGTTTTGGAAGAGATCGCGAGAGACGGGCGATAGGATGTGCAGACTTGTCGACCAACTGCCGGCGCTCTCACCGAATACTGTTATTCTATTCGGATCGCCGCCGAAGCTCCGGATGTTTTCACTGACCCATTTGAGTGCCAGCGCCTGATCCCATAGACCCATATTGCCGGTGATGTCGTCGGCGCCGGTATGTAGAAACCCGAGGAAACCTAACCTGTAGTTTATGGTCACAACCACTACATCGCCCTTAGAGGCCAAGACGTGTCCGCTATAGAATTGCTCGGATGACGCGCCGAATAGCAAAGCGCCGCCGTGTATCCAAAACATGACTGGCTTGATAGCACTAGTAGTCTGATTTTCATCTACCGGCGCCCATATATTAAGGTATAGACAGTCTTCACTGATCTCAGTGTTGAAGTAGTCTTTGTGTAGAGGCTTGTGATGACAACTGGCCGGCCATTCGGTTGCGTCGATAGTCGTGCGTCGGCTCACCGGCACCGGCCTTCTGAACCTCAAGTGCCCGACCGGTGGTTCCGCATAAGGAATGCCTAAAAACACATTCAGAGCTCTTCCGTCGAACGCATCTCTTTTGCCGTCAATTAAACCGATATTTGTTTCGACACTTATTTTGTCGTCACTTTCGGCACTAATTCCTGCCAAACATATTATAAATATTATATTAAATTTTAGCCACATTTTTAGAATAGATCCTTGTTATTTTTAAAAAATCTCTTATTTGATTTAACGAATAACTTATTTATTCTTTACATTTAAAAATTCTAACATGTTTAATATCAAATTTTGACTGATTATTACTATTTTTATTGCAATACTTATTAGATAAATGTTAGGAAATACAAAAGCCGTCGTTGTATTTTACACATCTAATCTTAATTAATTAGTACATAGTTTATTATTTAATACATTAAAACATAAGAATATAAAATGATCACAATTTGTTAAACTAAAATTGTAGTAAAATAATTAATTTAAGCAACAAGAAAAGTGTTGACTTCTTCAAATGAGCCCAGGCTTGTAGGCATTTATTTGTGAATTATTAATCCAAAAATACTTCATTATTATTTATATTATTACTATTTATACAATATATTTTTATTAGTACTTAGAGTATTTTGTAATAGAATTAAACTGCATATTTGATCTTTGTGTTAATTAAATTATTACTGAAATATCCTTATAAAACTCGTTTTATTTATACAACTTTTTACCGAATAGTTTAGGGTAAATAACTGTTGTAAATCATATTAGCAAAAATAAATTTAATTAAGACAGTTTATTATTTCAATTAACATTAATACAAATAAATGAGTGCATTTTTATTACTCCAAAATATTATAAAGCATTTTTGAGCTATTAATTAGATATTTATATTTTTCTACAGTATATTAAATTTAATTTTTATAATGATTGTATAAATCATAAACAATTTTACATTATTGTTAAAATTTAAAAAGTTTTATTTTGATTATATTGTTTTAATATAGAATCTATAATTTTAAACTTGTTATTTTGCTAAATATCATTCTTGATGCAACATTAAATAAAAATTTTAATAACAAAAAACAATTATTTAATTATTTACCATAAAAATAATATAAAACCAATTTTTAATTCAAACTTGGTAGCTAATCAACACATAAATAAATCACAATAATAATATAATATAAATTTAAATTAATTAATAATATTTAAATATAAATGCATATCTAAATAATTAATAATTAAAGAAACACTTTGCTATCTTATTTAGGATTAGCAAAAATTTAATATTAAAACATTATGATAAAAAGATTAACAAAATATATAGTATATAAAAAAAACTATTTATTTAAACTAAACTCTCGAAAAGTTTCGGTAATTTGGAAATACTATCATCGCTTCGAATGCGTTCGGAAATCGACATCAATCTCATAGTCAGCGCATCATCACTAAGTAGGCGCTCGATAGCATCCAACAGCTCGTCCTCAGCGCAAAGATGCGGGTCTAGAGCCACACCGAAGCCCATCTCCTCAACCCGCTGGGCATTATCGTACTGATCGACAAACAGCGGCAACACGACCATCGGTTTGCCGAAGTAGAACGTCTCGCCGATCGTATTATTACCGCCGTGCGTAATCACCAAGTCCACCAACGGCAGCACCTGTAGCTGCGGAACGGTAGCCGCGCCCCACATATTCTCAGCTAGCTCAAACTCCCGGTGCAGCGGACCCTTCGACACAATGAATCCATGCGGGGATTTGGCCAGAATTGCCACCAATCGGCGCATCATTGCGACAACGGAGCTGCCCATGGAGCCCATGGAGAAGTAGACTAGCTTACCGGGCCTATCATGTAACAGCGCCGGTATCTCAAATGGAGTGTCAACCGGCTCTTTGCGCATTAAGTTGTCGAATTGATGCCAATCTGCCGGCGCCGGCCGTATGGACGTGTAATCGAGTTCGCGCGGACAGCTGTATATACTCATGTATGGCGAAGGCGCGTAAAAGCGGTACTTCTCGAGCGCCGGCGCGCCTCTCGACACGACGTAGTCGTTGAACGCAATCCACGTCTCGTATGAGCGCTCATCGACTTTGCGCCGAAATGTTTGCCACTCTTTCGGGTCACTCGATGTCGGATATCCTGGTGATTGAAATACAGTTTTATATTTATTTTAAAATACATGGTAAAATTAAAATAGATCGAACTTAATATTAAAACATAATAGTTTATACTGTATTTATTGAATTTTAAACTGTAAAATTAATATAATATTTAATAGTTTCGCATGCACAAAATAGATGCTGGTATACTGGAGTGAGTAAACATGTGAATATTTAAACATCTATCAATTCATTAAACTTTTACTCCTGTTATATAAAAAAAATTGCATTGAATAAAGAGCATTTGGTTATCGTTATGAAATTTATTTTACCCAGTTATTATTTAAAAGCTACCTGAGCCAGGCGATGTACAAAATAATAAATACTATTTTAAATTATATAACTTAAAATTATAAGAGAATAATCTGATTTTAAATGCTAATTTGTAAAACGAACAAAATAATTTAATAATAATACCTGTAGATATTTTTCACAAAATAAACTTAATTTAAATTGTCATGCATAAATCAAAAGCTACCTGAGCCGGGTGGCGGCGTCTTGTCGCTGTGAATCGAAAACAGGGGGTTATTACTGAACGCCCAGACCCAGGGTATGCCCGACGTGACGACCGACGGCAAACAAATGAGATGATCGACAACTATAACGTCGGGCGCTATACGAGCGATAATCGCCTCCATGAGCGGGTCGGTAGCTTTCAGCTGTTCGAGCCACAAGCGCATGATCGTCGTGTTCAGATTGACCATCTTTTCTAGCCTGCTAAATCCGGGCGTGAAGAAGCCCTCGCGCACGAATAGGTCGGCCCAGAACGCGGCCGGATCGCCGCCGAGCGCGCGGTCGCCGCCGGGGATCAGTTCCTCACTAATGCCGTATTTTTCTAACTTCCCCCGCCATTGCTCGTTGATGGCGAACGCGCACCGGTGGCCGCGCGCGATCAGCACCTGCGCGATCGCTATGCTCGAGTGCACGTGGCCGACGGCGTCGAGCGGGCACAGTAGGATGGTTAACTTTTTCGCCATTATTTTACCTTCGTATGTTAATTATGTTATTATATTGTTATATTTTACACTATTAATTGTATAATAATTGTAATTATTATACAGTAATAGTTGTTTAAAATTGCATTGCTGGAAAATGTGAATCAAATTAGGCTTGTAGTTTAACATTACACTGTAGATGTAACATTGCTAATTTATTCGTGATTATTTTTGTATACAAATTGACTTTAATAAATCAGTTTAGTCAAGTGCAATTCAATCTATTTTTGATTGCGAAAGATATTTGCGCAATATATTTTAATATAAATCAAACAAATAATCAAGATTATTTATCATTAAAGAATTGATTGATCTATCAATAAAAGTTAATGAATTCAATATGTAAAATAAATTAGAAAAAAATTTTAAACTAATGATTTTATTCATGTAAACTATGTAAAAGTTTAAATTTAATTGTACATTTAAACAATTAATAAATTAAACTAAATATTTTTTCCACAGATAATCGCATTCATTGATCTTAAAACCAAATCCGAAATTAGTGTCACTTTTCGGTTCATTCGATATCTCATAAAACGGGGCTATTATTCGCGCATCGATTCGGTAATATTGCGGCCAATCGGCGCCCGATTGCGGTGACGGGCGTCCGGTCTTCGCGAATGTACTGAAAATATCGATCATTTGTTCAGATATTCGCCGCTCTCTCGGGTCGTAGTCTAAGCCAATCGGTAGTCCCGCGAAAGGCATACCGAAGACGGGATATATGTCATCGAAATGACAGACACCCATCCAATCGGCGCAGAAGAGCTTCGGTTTCTCCGACTGACTGTTGAAGTAGTATTGGTAGACATCAACGTTCGGCTCATTTGCGTACAACAACTTCCCAAACAATATCGTCGGACAACTGATGACATAATCGCCGTAAGCGATGCCAATCCTACGGCGCAGGACATCGACGTCGGTGTTGTCGGACAGACCCGTATAGTATAGTTTTGCCACTTCTTCGCCATCAATGGCCAGTTGTGGCGACATTCTGGTCATTAATTGCGCCAATTGCTGATAGGTTTCGTCATAGTGCTTAGCACCGGCAATTTTTGGCCCAAACTTAATTCCGTAATTATCCATTGAGAATACCCACGGTGCTTCGTCTTCGACTGTACCAATAAGCAAGCTAAAATTTTTCTTAAAATCGCCAGATTTTATCATGTCTATACTAGTTTGCGGCACCAGTACGCCGTCGATTGCTACTACAGTATCGCAAGTAATCCAATCGGCAATAAATATATTATTTAGCTGTTCTGCCGGTGCGCTCATCAAGCAGTCGTAGATTTTTGACGTAATTTCCGGATTTGTTTTACCGATATTGTCGGCGTCGATACAACCGATGCTTTCGGCGCCGTTGACTATATTACGTGCGCTGTCCTCCGGTGCGCAGATGGCTGTCTTCGAGAGTAATGTTCCCGACATTAGGATTGCGTTTTGGAAGAGATCGCGAGTGACGGGCGATAGGATGTGCAGACTTGTCGCCCAACTGCCGGCGCTCTCACCGAACACTGTTATTCTATTCGGGTTGCCACCAAAAGCATGTATATTCTCGTTAACCCACTTGAGCGCCAGCGCCTGATCCCATAGACCCATATTGCCGGTGATGTCGTCGGCGCCAGTAGGTAGAAACCCGAGTAGACCTAACCTGTAGTTTATGGTCACAACCACTACATCGCCCTTAGAGGCCAAGACGTGTCCGCTATAGAACTGTTCGGATGACGCGCCGAATAATAAGCCGCCGCCGTGTATCCAGAACATAACTGGTTTGAGAGCACCAGTAGTTTGATTCTCGTCTACCGGCGCCCATATATTAAGATAAAGACAGTCTTCACTCATCTCAGTGTTGAAGTAGTCTTTATGAAAAGTGTTGTGATGACAGCTAACCGGCCATTTGGTCGCATCAATGTTCGCGCGTCGGCCGGCCGGCACCGGACGTCTGAACCTCAAGTGCCCGACCGGTGGTTCCGCATAAGGAATGCCTAAAAACACATTCAGAGCTCTTCCGTCGAACGCATCTCTTTTGCCGTCAATTAAACCGATATTTGTTTCGACACTTATTTTGTCGTCACTTTCGGCACTAATTACTGCCAAACATATTGTAAAAATCGTTTGAATTAATAACAATCGCATTTTTTGTGACATTTTATTAAAGTTAAGAATAAAATGCTCGTATATTATTGCTCGTAAATAACATTGATTATATTTCAACACTATCTTTAAAACGTTTAAAGTCAACTGTTTTAGCCTTGAATTGATCAAATATAATTTAATAATTAATAATCATATTGGTAAAATTTATACTATCGGTAGTTTTTGAGTGCAATTTGGAATAAGCGAGCTATTTTTATTATCGTAAATTGGCAATTTATTTTTATGCAATTTTTTAATTTAATAAATAGTATACAAATATATTTTAAATACATATTTTATAAATATGTATGATACTTTTAAAATATTTTTTGCAATACTAACTTATACAATATAAAACATTTTATAAAATTCTACTGGTTTAAAATTCACTATTTTAATATCACTTTGTTTATTTTTTTGAAATTGATAAATTAGTAATGCATTTAATAATGTGTCATATTATTGATAAATTAATTAATAATTATCAATAATATTACTAGATAGTACCAGTGTATTAATAAGTTTGCTTAATCGTAATTATATTACACTTGGCTATTTAGTAAATTAAAATTGTACAGTACATTTTTACATTCTATTACTATGCTTTAATATGTAGTGTTTTAATATATGTAGTTTTTAATTAAATTATGTTATTAATGTGCTTATCAAATTTTTCTAATTAATATAAA
Organism: Metabelba pulverosa; assembly: GCA_034697605.1. Taxonomy (NCBI): domain Eukaryota; kingdom Metazoa; phylum Arthropoda; class Arachnida; order Sarcoptiformes; family Damaeidae; genus Metabelba; species Metabelba pulverosa. The sequence continues at coordinate 14,266 of JAQIXC010001055.1, forward strand.
ATAATTGACAAAGTGATCGCATTTAATAAAATAAAGAAACTAAAATAATAATATACTTAACTGTATATAAGAAATTTTATTAGATGTTAAAATACTGTAGACAGTCAAATACTGTAAATAAAGTAATATTTAATATTATAGCATTTTATATTTAAACAAGAAACTCTATTATAATCACCCATTATTGTTACGAGTAAAGTATAAAAGATGATTTCTATCATAACTATAAAACATTTTACCATTTTATCTTAAACAAGTTTATTTTATATAATTGTAAACACACAAAAGTTCTAAAATAATTGTTTGTATTAAACTTTGTACTTTTTTAAATATTTCTAACATAACTTATCTAATGTTATAAAATTATTATTACAGGAATATAAAATACATATCCTGTTTTCCTCAATAAAGAATGTTCTAGAACATTCTATGCTGCACTATCAACAGGTATAAATTTGTTGTAAACTGAAATACTTATTGTAGTCGTATTAGTAATGTTGTGCGCACATTATGTTATTATCAAAATTATACTTATTAGTTTAATGTTTTAATAAAATGCATTTTTGACTACCAATTCATGCCTACAAAATGGCGCGTCAGCCAACCCGTATGAACTGGCCATTATACGGGAGAAGCTTGGCTATTTCTGGTTTAAATGAAGCATGGTAAAATCTTGCTTGGTGCAAATTGTTGTAAGAAGGGGAAGGATGGCGATTTGTCACAGAATTGCCGTAAAAATGATCATATAAATTTTGCAAATAAGAATTTACGGAAACGAAAATGTGCTGTCAATTATACGTAACTATTTTACACATAAACCATATTTAATTAATTGTAAGAGAGAGATTGTTGAGATTGAGATGCTGTTTTAAATGCAATATAAATCTACACATATTTATCTCTATTTTTATTAATTTATAATACTTATTTTTGTTATAAACTTGAGTATTGAATGTTATGCATTGAGATTTAACCTAGCTTAATTATATCTTCGAAATAATGAGGCAGAAATGAGTGAAATTAATTGATAAACTATGTGTACAATAATATTGAGGGGAATTAATAAGTGATCATGGTTATTTGAATTTGTCTGATGATAATTTTGAATGGAAATTTTATAACATATTATATTTTATAATTATAGAGATAGTATATGCGTAGATTTTATTAATTGCATTTGGCTAATTTAATTAACATCGTTTAAACCAGTAGACATGAATGCTTCAATTAATGCTATAAACTATTCTTACACTGTACTTTTACAGATCTACAATCTTTCTTATATATTGTTAATACAGTAACTTTTGAGAGTATTGCTTAATTTTTTTAAATAAAAATTCTTTTATTACTAAGTTGCTACATGAAAATTTTGTAAATGTAATTTTTAAATTGTACTTTAATTTTTGTTTATCAAATTTAAAATTGACATGTTTGTTATAAGGCTGAGTAGTTGAACAGAGTATATTGAGTGTGAATTTTATATAAGCCAAGATAATTATAAATGAGAAATAATGCGGTCTAAATAAATTACAATGATACTTACAAGGGGTTCAATAGTGAAGAAAAATGCAACAAATAATCATGGTGTATAAATTCTACAGATGAAGTTATAATAAATAAAACGGATAACAAACTGTTGTAATTTTAATTTGATATTAACAATTATTATTGTTATGATTTAATTAATTACATGTAAACTTTTACAAATATGTCAATGAACCATTTTATACAATTTTACATATAGTCTAAAAATTAATTAATTATGAGAATATAGTTTAAATAAATTTGTTATTTAGGATATTTGTTAAAACAATAATTGTAACTTAAACAAGGATATTTCAAGTAATTGAAAACATATAAAAGTTTTACAACTTTTATACTTTTTAATTATTTCTTAAATAACTTGCCTAATGTTATTAAATTATTATTAAATAAATTTCCTGTTTTGTTCATTAAAGTATATTCTACCCTAACTATCAATATGTATAAAATAATTGTAAACTAAAATACTTATTCTACTTATTAGTAATGTTGTGCACACATTATATCTGTATCTAAATTGTACTTATTAGTTTCATGTTTTAATAAAATATATGTTTGACTACCAAATCATGTCAATGTAACTGTTGAATATATATTTAATTAATATTTATGTTAATGTTTAATCAAAAATAATTAAAAATAACTTATGATACATGATAGAATTGTTAAAATTTAATGTTTAGTTGATTTAAAATATAAGTTTTAAATTATATTTTATTGCAATGTAATATTTATTATATTATACTCTAAATGTAATACTAATCAGCTCATTTTATCATTGCAAGTTTATTTATACATTCATTATAATTATTTAAGTTGGCATATTGTTTTATTAACTTACTTACTTATTGGTTTAATTTCTAAAGATAAAATAGAACTAATTAAAACAAACAACCTAGATTATTTATCAATAAAAATTATTTGACATATAATTGATAAAACTACAGTATATTCCAGAATTTAGAATTCCAAATACTAAATAAATAACAATGTGTAACAAACAATTATATTTAAGTCAATCTGAGAATGAGTAAAATATTAAAGTATAATTTTAAAATTAATTATTCATAAACCAAGACTAAACGTTTCGGCCGTTATCAATATTTAAGCTTGCTAAAAGTTTAATATTTTGTATTTAAACAAAGTTAGTCATTTATTATTTGATTATTTGAGTAATATTTTAAAATAAACTTAATAATTTTCAAATATTAATCAATGCAACAGTACTTTAATACTCAAGAATACATATTTTCTATAAACAGTGTAATTTTAAGCAAAGCTAAAGAGTAAATATATTGACACTGAACAGTTTGTCTTAAATAATTTTTATACACCTAAAGTTGAATACCAAGGTTGAATATTGTTTTAAACAGAAATATAAACCATTACTCAGATTAGAGACCCAAATCGGGCCGACTTTTTACGGCCCGGCCCGGCCCGACATTTTAGACCCTTCGGCCCGATCCGGCC
>JAQIXC010001056.1:0-17273 GCA_034697605.1 Metabelba pulverosa
ATTTAGCTCATTTGAAATGGCGAGGAACATGCTTTTCGACGTCGCGTATGAACGGCCCAGTATTGGCGCACATTTTTTCAAATAGGTGTTGCGCTCGTAAACGCCCTTCTGGTATACGAACTTACTTTGCAAATTTCCGCTTGATACAAAGTACAATGTCTCTTTCCCTATATATTCTGCAAAATTGATTTTTTAATATTAAATAATATATTAAATTAATAATACATTTAATTATTTTATATTAATTATAATAAATACAAGAATTAATTTATTTAGGAAAGTTACATATTACATTTTTTATAAAGGTAAAACGTCTAACCTCCTAGATCATTCGATGAGCTTGCTAGTGGAATAAGAGTGTTAACACTCCTTACTTTTGTTTTGGCCGGCGTGTCCGAAATGGCCGAGTAGATTATATGTGCCGGCTCCCTGCTGCAGAAATGATCTTGCGTAAATTTCGAAATTTGCGTGTAATTATTCGCGTCGTCACCATCGCAGTGACCATAAATCACTTCCTCAATAAATGTGTCTGTGTAAAATTATTTTATGTTATCAATATTAGTGTACTGTTCTTATTAATGACTTTGACAAAGCATTTTACTTATTTGTTCTTGCTCATTAATTGATTTATCATTTGAAACTAATAAAAGTAAAAATGATTTAATATCTGAAAACAGATTTTTTGCATAATAAATTACTTGTTTGTATCCTTATTAATAGCACAATTAATAAAACGGTAATTTTTAAACAATTTTTATTTTTTGTCAACATTATAAACATTAAAAACATATCTAAATAAAATAAATAGAAAATAAATAAATTTTATAATGCTTACCCAATTTAGAAAATATATTTTTAATTGTAAACATTTCCGGATAATGTGGCGTACATAAATTTCATAATTATGGTTTCTAGTTAATTTGCATTCCAATAGCATAATTAAAAATATTCATGTATTTATATTAAATATTAAAATGCTAAATAATTTATTTTATAAATAACTAAACATATTAAACAAATTGTAGTTTATTTCAGCATTAAAAAAGATCTACGCCACTGCGTATTTTACTGCTAATTTACCATTATTTTTTAATTCAAGTGTTAAGTGCATCTGGAAGTGAGCATAATAATTTACTTTTAAATTAAGCTATAGCTTTAGTATGTCATGTTTTAAAACAAAACTGAATAGTACATTATATTTAAGTTAATAAAATATACTAATAATATTTGTTAAATAAATACAAATTCTTAATTACTAATTAATAACTAATGTTATTTTATTAATAAAAATTAATCATATAATATGCTTAATAATGCGAGACATAAATGTAATATTGTAATATTGCATTGTAAAATTATAAAGTTTTAAAAATATATTGTAATTGTTTTATATTAGTTTGAACTTAAATAAGTATAAGTACATTATATCCTATAAATATACGTGATTATATTAAGATCATGCTATATATTTTAAATATTGAAATAAATAGCAATTACTTGTTAAGTACTATTTAACTTGCTATTTCTATAATTTTATCGTTATAATACTTAAACAAAGCAATTGCAATAATATAAAGATAAGCATATAAGAAAGAATAAACCTTGACATTATAATTATCAGTGTATTATAATATATACTAATTATTCAAGTAGTTAATAAATAAATTTAACATGTATAACTAAATAAATAGCTATTGTTACAACTGTTTAAACATTTATTAACTAAAAGAAAATAAGTTAGATTACAGATTTTTGCAATACAAAATAAACTTAAATGTTATTAAACATTTATAGTTTAAAGTAATATTTAACTGTACAGTAGATTTTTTTATTCTAACCAAAATACTATTGGTATTAATCATAAATACTTCAATTACTAGGATTATCAATAATGCTGTCAAATGATAAAATTATACTGTAACTTATCATTTTGCTAAACAGTTTAAAACTGATATGATTAAAATTATTCATAAATATGATATACTGTATACTAAACGACTAAACATTGTTTGTGTAATATATAAATGCTTGCATAAACATCATTAATAAATGTAATATTATATGCATAATTAATTGTATTTTACTGCTACTTTAAAACTAAAATGCATAATATATTAAAATTATTAGTGTGTTTATTAGTGCCAAACATAAAGTCCGATACCAATCCAATATTAATAGTGATATCATTCGATGGCTTTCGCAGTGATTACGTCACACAAGAAGACACACCGAATCTGTTTCGAGTGACCAGTAATGGCGTTAAGGGTTAGTTTACAAAAAAAAAAAAAAATAGCAAGACTATTTTTATGTGCATTTTAAACTTTTTATTTGTTTAAAATTTAATTATTAATTAATATTTTTATAAACATTATATTGATATAAAAATAGTTAGTTATTTAATTAAGCGAGATTTTTTAAATCTGCATAAAAATAATCTTGCTTTTAATAATTTTATGTGAGTATGTTAACTAGTATAATTAAAAAAATATGAACTTGTTATTATGTTTAACTATTTGAAAATTAGGTCATATGCTGTCGCAGTTCGTGACGAAGACATATCCGAATCATCTGTCGATAGGAACCGGTTATCACGAGGAGAGTCACGGCATAGTCAGCGACCACTTCTTCGACCCGAAGTATAAGCAGGTGTTCGACGTCGACCACTCGCCCGACGTCTGGTGGACCGAGAGTGGTGTCACACCCGTCTGGGTAGCTAAATAGTATTTGATAAATTAACAAGCTAAAGTATTCAATAACACAACCGCATTTCACCTTAACTATTAATATATAAATTTTGCAAATTAATAAGCCTTATAAACATGAGTAATTTAACATACAAGTCTACATTTTTACACAACATAAAAAACCAGAGGGATAAATCCTGATAAAATAAAGATTTGTACATTAATATTCTTATATAGAATTTATGCTTTTGAGATACAGTAGTAAGAAAGTAGCATGTAATTAAAGTTATCATACTCAATAATATTAGGCGGCAAACCAGATGGCCGGGCGCTACAGTGGTATTGATCAGTGGCCGGGAGGGCACGTGGTCTTCAAGAACCAGAAAATAAGCCACGTGCAAGGCTACGATCACGAAGCAAGGTGGTTTGAGCGCATCGACAAAATTGTTACATGGCTAACCGGCGCGTCGAAGCCGACGAACTGCGTGTTCGCCTACTTCGATCAGCCGGACAGTACGTCGCACCAGTACAGCCCGTTCGGCGCCGAAGTCAAACATCAGGTCAAGGACCTCGACAGTGTTATCGGCCATTTGCTCGATAAATTGAGCAAGTATAACTTATTAAATCGAACCAATCTGATTGTATTGTCTGATCACGGATTTGCTGAAGTCACGTACGTAATCTATATCAATTTTTTAACATTTTATTTTTGAATATAATTAAAATAATAATCTCTTGGCATGTTCAAATACAAAGCCAAAGATCGATATAAATAACTTATTTACGTTTTACAATCAGTTGAGAAAATTGTTACTTGATAAAAAGAGAAACAAACAAGCGAACTTAGATTCAGTAATTTAGCTAATAGAATTAATTAATTAATAAGTTTAATAATTAAACAAATTAATTTAGAGCATTTTGATTGATTTTACAGATTATTTGCTAGTATAGAATATTCAGTAATACTTAAAAATATTAATTATTAAAATAATTAAATTGCAGCGCCGATCGCGTAATAAACTTAAACAAGATCATATCGCCGACACTGTACGACTGGTACGGCGGTTCGCCCGTCTGGTCAATCGAGCCGAAGCCGGGACAGTATGAACTCGTATACCAAACGCTAGTGAATGCGTCGAAAGCATCGCATTTCACGATCTATACGAAAGACGAAATACCCGAACGATTTCATTACAAAAACAATCGACGCATTCAGTCACTACTACTCGTGTCGGACGTCGGTTGGGATGTCTATCAGGATATGTATTGGCGGCCAAAGGGTTATCCCAAATGGGGTAATCACGGCTGGGATAACGCCGACCCCGATATGCGACCGCTGTTTGTGGCGATGGGTCCGGCGTTTAAGTCCGGATATGAACACACGAAGCCGTTTGAGAATATAGATCTCTATCCTCTCATGCTATCGGTGCTCAAATTAGATCCCATTCCCAGTAACGGCACAATTGCTAATGTTATTGATATTTTAAAGTGATTGTAATTTTATAGTCGTATAAATATTGGTACTGTATTAATTTTATATGCTATTCCATAATTGAATTTATAATAAAGATACATGATAAGCATTAATATTGATTATGCATAATTTCTAATATAATTATTTATAATGACAAATTAATTATTTATTTATTTATATGAATATTTTACTGCGTATATAGTTAAATATCCATTTTTATGCCTTATGTTTATTAATGTTTTTATTTTAACAAGGTCAAAATTAATTTAAATAATTATTTTTTATGATATTTATGCTGTTTTTTTATTTTACTAAATATATTATTAGTAATTTAAATGCTAAAATATTAAATAATGTTTTTTAATCAATATGTTACAATTTATTTTAACATTATAATATAAAATATCTACAACAATTGTCTATGTATAATTAAATGTATAGTTTATAAAAATATTTTATGTTTTATAAAAATAATTATTTTTCAATTAGAAACAGCAAATATATTATTTTATTTAAGAATAAATACTTATAATTATTAAATAAGAATTTGTAATAAATATAACAACAATTTAACACAGTATTTAGTATAAAACAATATTTTTAAAAGTTTATTTAAAATATCAATGAAATTTTCATATCTTTTACTTCAAATTAGTTATAAGTTATAATTTTAATTCAATATATGCTTAAATATTATAACTTAATATATTATTACTTATATATACAATACTTATTAATTGTTATAGTTTTACAATCATTAGAAAAGTCTTTCTTAAATAATTTTACAAATAAAATAACAATTGGTTTTTGGCTAATATCGGCGCTTATGCTGTCTATACTGTACACAAGTTTTCTGTTGGGATACATGAGCCGATCGACGCCTATCGACCGAATCGATTCACTCGAAGACATGTCATTGAGAACTGATATGAAGTTCTATACCACAAATGATAGTATTGTACTTTTTATGAATACGTAATGATGAAAGTGTCTATTCATTGGCTAAAGCTATTAAGCCATTACTTATTGGCTATGAGAGGGAAAAGTGGTTCAACAAGTTATTTCCTAAATTACTGATTAAAAATCTAGGGGCCGGTACACACGGCCTGATCTTCAATAGACTGACGAATATATTCTCGATTTTGTATTTATCCGAAATCGACGAAACAATTAGAGATAAAACTTTTATCGATTTAATACATATATCGTCAGACGGTGACGAAAATATACCATTTTTTGCCGCTATTAATGAAAATAGTAATTTGTTTATTACCGAAGGATTTGATAAAATGTATCTTAATATTAATGTGTTTTGTAAAAATGTTTTCTCCTATTATTTTTAATAGCTTTGATGGCTGCAAGCAAAGAAAAGGTATATATATATTCACCTTCATCCCACCCACGGTTAATAACCCAGCATTGGACGGTTAATAAGCTTAGGGAAAGGACTATATCCTATCACTGGATGCGCATCTGTGAAGTTTTTATATACTTTACTTGCGCATCTGTGAAGTTTTTATATACCTTACTTACGCGTCTGTGAAGTTTTTGTATAGCTTACTCGTGCATCTGTGAAGTTTTTGTATAGCTTACTCATGCATCTGTGAATTTGGCATATTTGCTTATAAAGAAATGATTAAAACTAGCTACATATTATGGACTTTCTATCAATAGCATTAACGTCATACTGGGCAGTTTTGTAAATTGTGAAGTTTTTGTATACCTTACTTGCGCATTTGTGAAGTTTTTGTATACCCTACTTGCGCATCTGTGAAGTTTTTATATACCTTACTTGCGCATCTGTGAAGTTTTTATATACCTTACTTACGCATCTGTGAAGTTTTTGTATAGCTTTAGTATATATTGAGAGGTAATATATATGAGTGGTCAAACTTAATTAATCTTACAATATATGTTCAATAAATAAATGATTAAAACCCGCTATAAATTATGGACTTGGAATCAAAGCTATTGAAGTCATACTGGGCAGTCTTGTTTGATTATTTTATTTTTAGAATTGTGAAGACCCGGGAGTCTGGTTTGTATGACTACTGGAGTCGTTGTATTATTCACTAACAAAGTCGACAAATCAATAGTAAACTGCTATTGGATTTGAATTTTATTATTAAAGCCCCGATTTGTGAATATACGGCACTCGCGATGAGAAATCTATTTGATTTATTCTATCTGTTATTGTTTGGGTTATGTGTTTCTATATTTGTTATTTTTATGGAAATTATTGTAGTTAATAGTTTGCTTTATTATTCGTATATTGAATTTTTCTCATATTGGAGTATCATGTAGTTATTAATAATTATTTTATAGTTTCAACAGAGAAAATATACAATAAATAAAAACTGATTTTTATCTTAATTTAATGATTTATTATATAAAAAAAATAGTAATTACCGATAGATTCTATAAGAATAAAGCTATTCTATAAGAATTGTTAAATTTTAACATGTAAATAATATTTAATTTTATGCAAAGAATGCATTCTTAAAATAATCAATATGTATTAGTTTATTTTTAACTGTATTATACTGTAGCTATTACATCCGCTACATAATATGCTATTACAACAAATAATTAATATTAACTTAATTACTTTGTTTTGATGATTAATGTAGAATTTTGCATAATAAACAATAATTTTATTTAAACGTAATAGTTATTTTATTTATAAAAACAAATATGTTAACAAGATGTACATTAATAACACTTAATGTGAAATATTACCATAATGAATTTAACTTAGCATTAATACTAAAATAAAAATTTATTCTAATGTAAAATATTGTATATTATGCATGAAAAATTTATAAAAAATTAACCAGATTATACAAAAATAGTTATGTTTACTAATCAGTGCTATGTATTTAGTAAAAATGTGCAAGTTAATTTTACTCAGATCACTTCCGAGAATAAAACTATAATGTTTCAGCCTATAAATTTTCCGCCGTTTTTAACAGCAAAGTATGAATAAATATTAAATTAATTATGCAGTTTTAACTTTAACAAATATCAATTTTTTAATGTAGAATAAGTAAATTGCCATTATGCGGTCCTTTACTTACGCTGTTAATAGAGTTTGCAAAGACACAAGATGCATTGTACGTAATATATTTATATAAATTAAATTTATTTTTAAGTATTTCATTAATATAATAGTAATGAAACAATTTGATCCTTTTATTGACTAAATTTAAATAAAATGTAGTATATTTGGTACATTTCAATTTTATTCGAGTAATTAAAATCTCGTTAATATTACCGGTATTATTACTACTAATATCATTTATCTGAAATTTGATTTATACATTGTAGTCTTGAAATGAAACCAGCACCACTATCACAATTGGAATTTGTAGCCGGGTTATTTGAAAGAGCACCGGACATTATTTTAACGCCTTTGATAGCATCGCAAATTCTTAAGGGACGTGAGAAGATTGCCAAGCTTAATTTAAAATACCGCGCATCAAACAACATTGGTTATTTGGAATTAGCGACAGTGGCGGCCAAAACAAGTCTCGCCGCGCGACCGATGTTCGCGTATTTCCAATGCTTTCCGCCTCTCATATGGCTCTCAATACTAATTACTGTAATAAGTCTTTCACTCATTCTATCGATTCGGAGGCAAACGTTGCGATACTTTTGCCATAACTTATGGAATTTATTTGTTATAATGATTTGGCAATCGCTTGAAAAATCTTTTTTAAAAAGATTTACAAATAAAATAACAATAAGTTTTTGGCTGATGTCGGCGCTTATGCTGTCGGTGCTGTACACGAGCTATCTCTTGGATCACATGAGTCGGTCGACGCCTATCGACCGAATCGATTCACTCGAAGACATGTCCACCAGAAGTGATATGCGATTCTACGCCACAAATGATAGTACTTTTTATGAATACGTAATGAAAGAAAGTGTCGATCCGTTGGCTAAAGCTATTAAACCATTGCTTATTGGCTATGAGAGGGAAAAGTGGTTTAACAAGTTATTCGCCAAATCAGTGATTAAAAATCTAAGGGCCGGTACACACGGCTTGATCTTCAATAGACTGACGAATATATTCTCGATTTTGTATTTATCCGAAATCGACGAAACAATTAGCGATAAAACTCTTATCGATTTAATACACATATCGTCAGACGGCGGCGAAAATATACCCTTTTTTGCCGCTATTAATGAAAATAGCAATTCATTTATTACCGATGGATTTGATAAAATGTATTTAAAAATAGTACTGTTTAATTTGTCTGTTTTCTTATATATTTTAGCAAAATCTTTTATTATTAGATTTATAATTATAATTAATTACTATTATATTCAGGATTGTAAGCACTCGCGAGTCTGGTTTGTATGACTACTGGAGTCGTCGTATTATTTACTATCAAATCAAGAATAAACTTCTATTGGATTTGAATTTTGCGATTAATACTCCGATTTGTGAATACACGGCACTCTCGATGAGAAATCTTTTCGACTTATTCTATCTTTTATTATTGGGTTTATTTATTTCGTTTCTTATTATTTATTTAGAAGTTTTCTATTATTTGTGTAAATTGTATTTTTAACTATATTAATGTTGTACAGCAATATAATTACAAAAAGATTTATTTTCTTAAAAAGTATTTTTTAAAAAAGATTTACAAATAAAATAACAATTGGTTTTTGGCTAATGTCGGCGCTTATGCTGTGGATACTGTACACGATTTATCGCTCCATTACCTACAGTAGCATTTTACTTATATTTTAAATTTTAAGTTAGTATTTACATTGACTTCGTTAACTCTATAATTGAATACTACTTTAAAACTATTATAAAACTTTTATAAATTCCACTGCCATTACCGCTCCATTACCGTGGAGTCATTTTTTCAATTACTATCTAGAAGTACACTGTATATTAAATAATATACAATTAGAATTTTTACTTTATTAAATTACATTAATTTTTATTTAATTCAAACTGAATAATTTTTAGCATAAATATTGAGCAAAGCGCAATAAACTAGAATAAAAAAAACAATTAATTTTTAATTAATTACATTATAAAGTGTGAATACCTCATAACCGCGAAAGTAGTCGATAGTAAACCACTTATAACACGAAAATCCGATTCCGTTTCCGCCCTTTTTGCCCACTCTTTCATACACTGATAATATCTTTTTAATCAAAAATAATTATTTTAAAAATTAATTTTATAAAAAAAATAAAGTAATTCTACCTTTAATTCTAGCTTAGCCTTAACGAGCACCGGTAGTCTAGATTGTAGAACAACCGCATTATAATTAGATAGTAACTTGTAAGTATTTTTCGACTCTAAATGCACCGAAGCTGACGATGAGATTAGGATTAATAGTAGAGATGAATAGGTTATTATGACATTTAATATCAAAAGGCGTAGAATTATATGCATTGTATTGCTAAATATTAACATGGGAATTAGTAGTGCTATGAAGGAAATACTAAACATCCAAAGTGTGCCTAATATTAGCGACCAATGCGTTGAATCATATTTGCGAATTTCCGAATATAAATTATTAAATAATTTCATCAAGATCAATGTGGTAAATGTTAATTTTGTTTTAGACTTTGTTACATGTTCCAAATAATCGTTGCTAACCTTAAGTTTTAATCTCATGTAGTATGCCAAGATTAAAAAATATGTTACTTGATAAAGTATAAAGTTAAAAAAGTATATTATGCCAACTGTATAATGTATAGAGTTAACCATGCTAATTATGATTATTTTAAGAGTAATTGCAAAATTTAGAAATAATGAAAATGATATAATAATAAAATTAGACATGACGCATACATTCACTAATATATTGCAGCATTTAAAAGCAATTTTTGAAAACTTAATTAATTTTAAAACAATCTTCTCGTCGTTTAGACCGCAATCTATGGGCGGAATAACGCCAGACATTACGTCAAACACTCGCAGATATGTCGGACGGATATCACGTCTATAGTTGTGGTAATGTATGGTTCGAAACACAATAATTACATCGAAAACAAGTAATGCAATTATGTTGTAGTTTGTTTGAAAGTTTGCGAAATATCCGATGTCACCAGTGTATAGATGAAATAGCTTCGAATGTTTGCCCGGCAGTAAACTGGCTATACTTTTAATAATTAAAGCAATGCTAATTATAAAAATCAAAATAGGATGAAATAATTTCAATCTAACAGTAGAACCGTTTGTATACATAGATAACCCGATTCTATAAAAGTGTTGATTTGCGTTAGCGATGCGGAGATATTGTGGAAGTAATAGATTTGCATTAAAATTGCCACTTTTCGACATTCTTACACTGTAACTGTAATAACAGTTTTTACAGTTATAAAATTGCTAATTATTATATTAATATCTATATTTGAACAAAATACTATATATAAAGTTTAGCTTTTGTATTAAAGTACAATTTTGTATCTACTTAGTATGTATTTATTGTAGCTAATGTTTCAAGAAATGTTATTGATAATTAGATCTTTGTTATTCTAACTTATCTAGATCATATACACGTAAATTTTAGTTATTTAATTTATAAATAAATTTATCATTAGCAAAAGCTCGTGCTACGCGCAACATTAGGCAACATACCAACTTTAATAATTTATAATTAATTTTCTAATTATCATTAAGACATAGGTTATGCTATAATGCATTTTTATTGTAATGTTATATACTTAATGTTTACAATAACTTAGATAATGACATAAATTTGTAAAACATTGCTTAAATGGATGTGTTTTCTAGCCATTGATAGATATATCGAATCGCGCCGATCGGTCAGCCATTTCGGGTCAATAAGCGGCGGCAGTAACGGACGCGCATTAGACAACAGGAAATTATTTGCCAATTACATAATAAACAAACAATCGGCGAATAATTTTATGCTACATATTTAATTCAATACATTTTAAATATGCAATCACTCCGAATGCCATGATCTAAATATAAATCGAATTCATACTGTACAAATTTACAAATTTAATGTACTAATTTTTTTAATTTTATTAATACCTCATAACTACGAAAATAAGTGATAGTAAACCAGTTAAGACACGAAAAGCCGATTTTGTTATCCTTTTGGCCCAATCTCTCCAAAAACGATAATATCTGTAAATATAACTCGTTTTAAAGTAGAATGCACACTTAAAACTATTATTCGTGTTTATATCGTAGTTATACACACTGTTATTATAATGTACATAAAACTAAAATAAATTTAACGTTAAATAATTAAAATAGATATTAATTTGCAATTTAATTTAATTGCAATTTATTCAAATACCTTTAATGCATAATATATTCTCGAAATCGCCGGCAGTTCCGATCGCATCGAAAGCAGACTATAAGACGACAACAACTTATAGGTAAGTCTCGCCTCGAGATTGAGTGCAGCGGACGACGAGATTAGGGTTAGGGATAGGAGAACGACGTTAGCGGTTGCGATATATAACCCGATTTTGATATACAGCGGAACACCTGTACTGAAGTTTAGAACATATATGAAAATCACTGCAATTAGTGAACACGACATCCAAGTTAGGCCCAAAAATTTCGACCAAATATTTGCGTTGTATTCCGCGATTTCCAAATATATACTGTTTAACGATTGCAATATTGGCATTGATTTTGAATGAAAGCTTTTATTTACAATTAATTTCATAATTAGTAGATTTTTTAGCTTAATCTTCAGTTTTAAATAATATGTAATAAAGTAAAAATAACAAATTTGCCAAGATATTATTAGAAAAATGTAGGTAATAGTTATGCAGTAAATTATCGAATGTGGCAAGGCAATTAAGATTATTTCAATGTAATTTGAATTTCGTGCAAATAATATAAATGAGGAAATTAATGTTCGTATTATAAAAAAATTTCTTAAATATGTATTGCATTTAAATATAATGTTCGCTCTTCTGAGTAGAGCTCGGATTGTCTTCTCGTCGTTTAGACCGCAATCTATGGGCGGAATAACTGCAGACATTACGTCAAACACTCGCAGATACGTCGGCCGGTTATCAAGTTTATAGTTATAGTAATGCAGTAATTGTGATAAAATTGCTACAACACAACTTAGTAGAAGGCCTAAATTCATGCCAAATCTCATGCCGAGAAAATATGCATAATCTCCAATATATAGATAGAATTGTTTTGTTTGGTTTGAGAATATCAGTCCTATTATCGATCGCATAGCAGATACAAGCATTGCTGAGAAGACGAGTTTCGGATGAAATAGTTTGCGTCTATGAGTCGCACCGTTCGGATACAGAGATAATCCGATTCTATACAAGTGTTGGCCCGCGTTCTCCAAACGCATATGCGGTTCCAGCAATAAGTTTGGATTAAACTTGTTTATTTTAACTATACTGTGAACATTCATGTTAATTTGTAATCTAGTTTACAAGATATTGTTAATATTATGTTTTTTTAATATACTGCATATTTTAGCTCGAATGCTATTGATGCTGTTGATTACACAGGCATATTACAGATTATACACTTGTATAAATATACATCGATTTTTAAAAATTATATTTAGCATATAAGGTTTATATTTGTTAGTTATTAAGTGTATTAGTTATGTCCAGAACCGCACACATTGGCACTTTTGTGCCAATCTATACTAATGTTGTTTCAAAATAAGTTTCAAAACAAAAATATATTTATATTAAATTACAATTGTAAGTGAGTGTAGTTATAAACAATATATATAAATACAATGAGAATAGAATTTGAACTAATTGGACTATGCTATAAAAAGTGATCAACAACAGTGGTAGAGTGAAAGTTGAATTTATTAATCATAACTTATTAATAAGCATGTAACTTGTGTTACTTATAGTAAAATCTGTAGATTTTTAAAATAAATTTATAGAAAATTGAGAACAAGATTTATACAAACAATGTGTGCAAATAGTCTGTGAAAAATAGCTTTAATTTTGGTTAATTTTACCCAAATAACGTTTGGAACTTTATTTTTAAAAATTTGAAAAGTGTAGCTGCTCTGATTATATTTACACGGTATAAGACACCAAGCATTATTGTATGTTTTTGGTTTAGTATATACAGTATCTTTATTTAATAATGATAGTTTGCATGCATCATATTTTATTTTATTTTTATATTATACATTATAAAAATAGAGATTATAAATGCTTATTTTGTTTCAGTTATCGGAATAAATGCGTGTTTAAATTAAAAGCATAATATTCCGCATAAAAATTATTATGTTAATTATTGACTATCACGCTAAAGTTAAATTATAAAAGTATAACTTTATTAGGCAATGATAATAAAAAGCCTTTTTGGAACTTTATAAAAACGGCTTGATTATTTAAGCAAAGCAAATAGAATTATAAAGTTTGATTTATTTGATAATGCTTATTTTTGTTATAAAATATTTTTTTTTATTCACCAGGTATAAATATTGTAAAGTTTTAAAATCTCTATATCATCCAACTAATTCTTAGTAGCATGATAAAAGCATATGATGAATGTAGGATTTTTAATAGTAAGATAAATTGTAGCTATTTGCAATTTGCTAAATGTTTAATGTGTAATGGTTTGTGTATAAAAAGAAACTACTAATGTGTAAATAATAAGTTTTAATTCAAATAAAATTATTTTTACAATTTTATAGATATAATATCAATTTCAGCCAGCAGTATAATAATCTAGATTATAATTCTATATAAAAGCAAAACAAATAAATCGAAAAAGTTATACAAAATTAATAGCATGTATTCACAAGTAATATACAGTAAAACATTAAAAACTTATATAAATAATAATATTTAATAAATTAAATATATTTCAATTTACTTCTATATTACTTAAAAATTATTAATTTTAAATTTTTATATTTTGTTTTTTACAATTACTTATAAATCCATTTAATAAAAATATCTAGGTTAATGTATAACATTAATAAATTAGAATAAATATTACATTATAGATTCTAATAATACATTAATTTGCAATTATATTATATGGTGTTGTTTCATTTAGTAAATGCAATTGACATAAAATAAGGTTATATTTGTAAATTGGTTTCTACTGTATATATTTTATATAGTAAATAATTGCAAAAATTTATAATAATATTACTGTATTTAAATAATTAACAACATAATATAAAAACAAAAATTAATAACTCTTTAACATAAATTTTAAAATGCAACAGAAATCTCATTGTTTTCAATTCACAGTAAATGAACTTGTCAATTTTTCAGTTGCATTTATTAATCAAACAATTGTATTTCAGCCAATTCTGCTGCGCCCATTTTTATTTCTTGAGTAATTAATCAACGTAAATTTTAACATTTTTAAAATAATTTTTCTATTTAGCTCATTTAATAATCAACATACAGTATGTGGACCATTAATCATGATACTCGTTGAATTTGCTAAAATTTATCATTGTTAGTAAGTGAATAAAATTTTGCAAATATTCTATTTTAAAAAAACATGATATACTATATATTAAAATAAAGCGGAAGTGACAGGAAGCTTTTTGTAAAATTAATCATGCTAGTTTAATTCTAGACCGAATTTCGCACAATATATAGTTTTTAAAATTTTTTAAAATTGCATAGTTTTCGAGTTATGATTTTTCCTAGATTCGACTATAATGGTAAGGTATACGGGAATATTCCGACTTCAATTAATCATTTCACCTTGATCCCCACCTTTAAACACGATGAAATTTTTTTGGCAAGTATATTTTAATGTAAAGATGTTTTTAGGATAGGTTTGACAATAGCGGGTGATGCTTTTAAAAATAAACTATCAAGTAATACACGGGATATTGTACTAACACCATGGATGCCTGCTAATTTTGAAAAATATTTTGGAAAACTACATATGCATGGCATTAATTTTAGCATTTCCAATACAATTGGCTATTTAGAAATGGCAAACGTAGCAGCAAGAACAAAGGCCACTCGACCAATGTTTCAATACTTTCGCTGCTTTTCGCCACTCATTTGGCTCTCAATACTAATTACTGTAATAACTCTTTCACTCATTCTATCGATTCGGAGGCAAACTTTGCGATACTTTTGCACATATTTCTGGAATTTAACAATTATTTTATTTACAAAATCGCTGCAAAAATTAATTCTTAATTATTACAATAAAAATACATTTTTAATCAGCTTATGGTTGTTATTAGCACTCATACTGTCGGTGCAGTTCTCGAGTTATCTCTTGGAACACATGAGCCGATCGACGCCTATCGACTGAATCGATTCACTTAAAGACATGTCCACCAGAACTAGCATGAAGTTTTATGTTAGAGAATTTAGTACATTCTATCATTATATAACAAAATACACTTCCGATCCGTTGGCAAAAGCTATTAAACCATTGGTACTTACATACAGTGGTTGGCAGTGGTATAACCGGACATTCGTTGAGCGAATGCGCGATAATCTCCGATACGGTTCGCACGGATTGGTCTTCAATAAACTGACACTAATTTTCTCGGTTTTGTATTTAACGAAAATCGATAACAAAAATATCGGCAAAAAATTGATTGATTTGTTGCATATCTCCGCAGACGGCGGCGGATATCTGCCATTTTTTGCAGCTATTAATCATGATAAAAATACTGCACTAATAAAAGTTTTTGATAAAATGTACGGTATGATTTAATTGCAGTTTATATTTGAAATGTATATAAATATATTTATCATTTAATTCAGGATTTTATTCGTTCAACATGCAGGATTCTATAATTTTTGGACCGATTGTGTTTTAACAAGCTACAGTCGGCGGCACAATAATCATCCGATATTAAGTTTGCATGCTAGACTGAAAAGTTTACTATGTGAATACAAACCACTTACCAATTCTAATTTAGATATATTTTATTTGCTGTATTTAAGCTTGATAATTTTCTTGTTTATTCTGTTTGCTGAGTTACGTACACGTACATAATTTTATGTATATATTATTGTATTACTAGATAAAATTCTATGTGACATATAAATACTGTATTTGTGAACTATACTGTATAAAAAAAAGCCTGCGTTGTACAATTCTAATTCAAGCCAAATCAATGAAATAAAAAGTAAAATTTTTTGTTACAACTTTATATGCATTTATAATAACTTATAATATAATATAATAATAATTTATAATATAATATGCGTTTATAATATATTTCAACAAGTATTACAATAATTGAAATTAAAATTCCAATTAATAGCAAATAAAATAAATCGGAAATGCTATACAAAACTAAAGGCGAGTATTGACAAAACGGTTCTTTCGGCTCAAACACCATATTAAGCAAAACATTATTATTTATTTTTTGACTGTAATAATAGAGATTACTATTAATCCAATAGCTATAGAGACCCGACTCTTGCATTCGTAAAATCCTTAAAAACAAACTTGTAATTATTTTCAATAAATCTTATAACAATTATTATACTATTAAATTATACATAATATCCATATCTTTCGAAATGAATGGTTCGCTGTTCTCATTGATAGCCATAAACACCGGAATATATCCATTGCCGACACGCGATATGTGCATTGCTTTCATCAACTCTGCCGTACGTCTGGTGCCGACTAATTGGGCGAATATTGGCGCTAACAATATGTGATCCAATTTATAGTTGACTATACCAAACGAATCCGATTCGAGTCCTGCGAATATGAATTCGGCGAATGTCATATTTAGCCATCGCTCGTATTTATATCCAATAACATTGCGTTTAAGAGCTGTGGCCAACGGGTCGTCGGAATTGCTAACAAACTCATAGAAAGTGCTGTCGTCTCTAACGTAGAACTGCGTGTCATGTCTTTCGGCCATATCTTCGAGTGAATCGATTCGGTCGATAGGCGCCGATCGGCTCATATAGTCCAAGAGATAACTTGTAAACCCAATTGACAGTACGAGCGCCGACATTAACCACAAACTGATTGCTATTTTATTTCTATAGCTTTTATACAAAACTGTTTTTTGCATCGATTGCGATAATAATGCTATCGATAAGTTCCAGAAGTATTGGCAAAAGTATCGCAACGTTTGCCTCCGAATCGATAGAATGAGTGAAAGAGTTATTACAGTAATTAGTAT
>JAQIXC010001057.1:0-17270 GCA_034697605.1 Metabelba pulverosa
CACTCTCCACACACTCTCTCGACTTCTTTTCAATTCCACCTAAACTTGATCTCAAAACGACGGCTCATGTGTAGACTAGCGCTGACATGAGTCGAAATCAAATTCAAAATATTTCGAAAAACATACAAATAGTCATGATAAAAAAATTCGTTTGCATACAATTAAGCAAAAGTAAAAGTATTCTAATTTTTCTGTAAGTTTATGCAAATGAGATAAAGAAAACAATAAGTATTGAAAACGTATTTCTTATCATTTTTACGACATATTTAATGAGAAAAAATATTTATTCATGAATAAATATTAGAGGAAAGAAAATAGTGTTTATTGTATTTGGAATACTTGAGAAGGAAAGCAATGGTTTGGCGGAGAGAAGGACTGGTGTGTGTAGAGAGCGACTGCCTATCGCGAGTCGACTCGAAATCAACTCAACTCTCGTGTATTCTCTCGTTTCTCTCGTCAGATAATTTCAATGTTTGTGTTGAGTGTGAGTTAATATTCCTAACCTTTGCACGAATGACATTCACCAACTGTTTTGTGAGTGAGTCTGAGCTGAGTGTATAAGGGATTGTTATCGGAGAGACGTTTGCAATGTTAGCCGTCGATTGCACTTTCGATCTAATATACAGTATTATACAGTATATACTCATAGACTGGTGTGAGCGCCAGAAATGCGAACAATATTTGGCGTTTGAGAGCAAAGGTAAAGAACAGATAAGTGCGATAAACAATGCATACGACTCTCAATAGATGACAATGGCTTCCACAGCACACATATAGCCAATACGAGACAAATACAACACAATATACTCGATATTATGCAATCAAACACTAATGAACACGCACTGCAACTAATCTAATATTTACTAATAAAATATTTTAGTTTAATATTTATTCTAAATAAACTAAAAGCGTTTTTAGACAAATATTTTTTTAATGCGTTGATAATACAGTCGAACGTAAAACCAAATTATGCTTAAAATTTATTCTTTAAACTAAATATTGTTTGAATGAAACACATTAACGCAACAAAATTTTTCTTTATTTAAAAATTTATTAAATTTATTGCTTTTTGAAAATATACTTTATTTGCCATAAAATTTCTAAAATTATTTTATAAGAGTATTTTATTTTTATTTTTATTATATATTTTTTGTAAACTGGAGTTTATTTTTAAATTTTTAGATCGAGTTTACTGTCAGTACAATACCTCAGCTGTGAAGTGGTAAACGAGAAATACAATTCACAGATTTGTGACTAAAATAAATTTACTTAAATATTACGTTAAAAGTCCAATACATATGTCTGATAATAAGCTACAATTGTCTTATCGTAACACAAAACCTCAAACAATAGATAAGTTAATCTAAACATTAACTATAAGTTTTGTCTGCAGTGACTGAACACTAATTAATGTTAACATTACATACATTTTATAGCAACAAAATTTACAACAACAACAAAATTTGCAAAAATAATAGATAAAAAGAAAATTTTGCATAAAACATTTGCCAACAGTTATGTGAGGTAGGGCTGACTTGTGAGCGCACAGTGCGAGAGAGGGCCGAGAGAGGGAGAAGGACTGGCAGTGACGCAGTTGGGGTCAGTTTTGGTGCAGTTATTATGGATGCGGGCGCTGAAGGAATGCGTTTTGAATGCATTTTCAATGTGTTTTGAATGCATTTTGAATGCGTTGTGTGATTGCGATTAACTCAGTGAACGAACACTCATTAGAATCATTATAATCAGCACTTTGGGTGATAGACAAGACATTATTGGACGGATTGTCAGACAATGTCCTCCTCTTCGCAAATGCGCGCATTTGGATGTATTCGAGTGAGAAATAGCATTGCATACGATATGCGAGAGAGCATAGGAGAGAGCATCGCATACCTCCCATACCTCCTTCCCATCATTTTTAACTGTAAGAAAATTTGAGTCAAACAATCGATGCGAACTCCGCACTGTTCTGGCGCTCTTGTGGAGCACTGTGCGATGAAAGGGTGATGTGCATGCGCCTCGTGCTCGGCCACTTTGAATTAACTAAAAAAGCGATTTAAGTGATACCGCCTTCTGAATGAGACGGCATTTAAGAGCATAAGCCACTCACACCACCCGAGCAGTCGAGCTGTGCTCTGCCAGCGATTCGCGATTCCACTAATCACGAGTCGTCTAATGACTGCACCGGCGTCGACAAACAATAGCATCCCTTTTGTCTTATCTACCTGTGCGAAGAGCACTCGCTAATTAAGCACTGCATAAATAAGCAAATCATCGCCCAATACGGCGCTCGCAATAACTCAAAGCACATATTCATGAGCTAAGGAGCACACAAGCAAAACAATCCGTTCCTTCCATCCCTTTACCACCACATCAACTGCACAATACCAGCACAACATCACAACATCACACAACAGATCACTCACTACTGCAGACCAACACTAACGCCAATATACTATTGCAATACAAAGCGAACGAACACTTCTTTCTAACCACTCATTCACTCTTTCGGTTCTACTACTCGCCGATCGAGACGAGAGCTGAAGAGAGGAGAGAGACCGCGAGAGTGAGACCGAGAGAGAGCCGGAGCTAAATCTTATCCGTAATATGTGTGTCGACTGAGTGCTAAGCCTGAGTCGGTCTAAACGCGTTTAGATGTTTAGATGAGTAATACATTTGTGAGCGAAAGACCAAAAAGAAAACCGAAAGCTTTTGGCGCATGAGAGGCATGAGAGGCATGAGAGCACAGTTATCACAACAACATTGAACTCACATCGGAGCCAATGCTTTCACAACACTCAACACAATCTCCAGTCTCTTATTTCTCTCCTACTCTCTCTTCGATTGTCTTCACATTCTCTCATATGTGGATCAATGCAATAGAAATACTAATACCGATACTAATAGTGCGACCAATACTAATAGCGGCACTAATAGTGAAACTAAGGCTAAGAGTAGAAGAAAAATTGACTCAAAAGCAAAAGCAATAGCAGTCAACGAATTGCTAACACTTTAACCAATGGCTATGACATTAAACGAGACAACGCCGTCGACGTTAAGGCCAACTCGTGGCCAGTCTGATGGTCAGGGTAGAGGAGGAGCACACGAATATTGTAGTGAGAAATTAGAAACATTTCTCAAGGTATGGCAATTTGCAAAAATAATAGTCAATGTATGCAAATATTTTAATTAAAAATATTTGACAATTTTTATCGAAACTTCAATCCCTATTTCAATCATCTAATCGACTTATTATTGTGTTTAGTACTCATTCTCTCGATTGAGTGTTTGAGCACTGATTTGAGTGAAATGAATATAATTCATATAATAGACAAGATATACAACTTATATAACGTATATAACGTATTGAACTACAGTATTGAACGCAGAGTCGAGTGAATCGCTTCGCTTACAGTGACTCTGACAGTCTGAGAGCGCGGGCGAAGAGAAAACAAATATGAGATGGACTACGACTTACCGAATGATTAATGTTTAAGCATCACAATTAATAATCCACAACAAATAATTTTCTCGCTAATAAAATAACTTATATATTGATAGAAATAACATTAACAGAAAAAAGAAACTTTCTTCCACACAATTTGAGATTGGCGATTTGTTGCAATTTTTCAAAACAAACAAAATTATTGAATTTGTGTCTTGGTAATCGAATTGACAATTAGGACAACCAGAACGAGAAACGAAACTTTAATTTTCAATAGTGTTGTTGTTGTCGATGAGAATAAATAAAATGAGTGACGAATCGAGCGATTGATTTAAATAATACGAATCAGTAGTAATAGCAGCGAAAAGGTATGAATGGATTGCAATGGTTTGAATGGTTTAGTCGAATGGATCGAATGGTTGGTATGGTTTAGGTGATGATTATTGAACGAGTTGTGAGTCGTTAGTCCTCTACTGCTTGTACTGATGTGTTCGAAGCACTCATAGACTGTACTAATTGGGCGAACGTATACGAGAAATAAATTTCGGAATTCACGTATGATTTGAAAATATTCTCATAGAGAAGCACACATATCATGCATGAATGCCAACTAGTGTTGGTGCATATCACGCATATACTAGAGCGTTGAGTGCAACTCGCATACTATCCCTAACAAACTTTGTGCAAACTGACTGAGACGGGGCTGCGAGGAGGAGCTACCAATAAATAAACACAACCGTCAAAAGTGGGGGAAAATCTCTATTCAACTCAATTGAAAGTGATTTCACATTTAGGGGAACGCAGTCTAAGGACGGAACTTCATCAATGGGGAGACGCACCAGCACCAGCACCACCACCGCCACTACGCTCACACTGCACACTAACACTACAAGACTACACCAGCCCAAGCTGTCTCAGCCTCAGGTATTTGTACTTAGCCTACACAATCACAATATTATACCTGTCAGTGCTGCCAGCACTGGCAGCTATGCTCGCAATACTCGCAACACTGCCAGCGCTGCCAATACCACCAATACTGGCAATACTGGCAATACTGCGATACTGTTTGCTATTTGCGCTAAATTTAGTTAAAAGGACATCAGCAGTCACTCTCCGATCAGCCAGTTTAGAGTTTAGCAAGCTCATTGCCGCAGCGCACACGGCCTGCCTCACCTCGCAGCACCGGCACACAAACACTGCAATACAAACTACATATTTGTATTTTATACTGCAATTGATTGCGTGAGTGACTCTCAATCCGAGTTGTATTAGAAAAATAAATTTATTAAATAAACTCGATCAAAACAAAACAAAGGTGAGCTATGCGATCTCCTAAATGATCATGGTAGAATTTGGCAGTAGCACTGCACTCATCCCCGGCTTAGGCAGTATTTTATCCGTATTCCGAACGTAAGGTAAACATTGGAGGCATCGCTGCACAGCTTTTATGGGTTTGTTTGAACACATTATACGCAGCGCACAGACAGGTCTAACGTCGGGTCAATTGCGAAGACTCTTGAATACCTGTGAGTACATGACATGACATTCTTGTCTAAACTGTTGACTGCGCTCTTCATTTTAAATATTAGTATCGTATCTCTAATGCCATTAAAGATAAGATAAACTTACATAAGAGAAGTGTCTTTTTCTTGTTTTACTATTCGTTTTTTGCCACTAATACTTGATATCTACACAGTATAGACTGTATAGTATTTTTGATTATTAGTCGTATTTTTTATTTGATTTTTTATTCAGGCGCTGATTAAAGCTGAAAATCTGATTTATACTCTTTTGGCACTTTTCACGTCTATTATGTTTTCTACTCAGTTCGGATACAGTGTACTAAATGTTGTGCTATAGCTGTGCAGAGTATGTATGGATTTATGATTGTGTTCTCCAATTGCATCGGTCTTATTGTGAGCGTTATATTTGATTCTCATAGCTCGACACTCGGCGACCACAATACGATCACTACGATGACCATCATATGTCAAATGGAGCAGTTAAATGGCATGGCATCGCACTACTCCACTACACTACTACACTGCTCGAATCGCCTTTACACAGCATAACATTGTATACCATTTTCATTCATACTGTACAATCGTATAGAAAGAGACTCTGAGAGAGCGAGTGAGAGAGTGTGTGTGAGTGAGTGACTACTACTACCATCGACTTCGGAGAATAACATAACAAATAGTATGGGTTTATAGCAAAGAGCAAAACCAAAGCCAATACACAATTATTATATCATTCAATTGTATTGGTTTGTTATGTCTAAATTCCTTTGGATATAAAGCAAAAATCTTGCAATTTCGACAAAATTATGTAAAGATTTTCGGTTTATTATACAGTAAAATCGAGGATTATTTTAGAATGCATAATGCTCGGCGAATTGCAAGCGAGTGCTAGTCTGGCAGTTGTGGTGTCGTACCGAAGCTGTTGTCTGTCTGCATGTCTTGAGAAACTCGAATTGAAATACTGAACATCGGAATGAGACACATGGAGTGAATCGAAAGTCATTGACAGACTCTATGCCTCTTATATAAACATACAAATATGGATTCCAGAGAGTGAAGGCAATGGCAAAGTCTCCCTCAACACTAATATGCAGTCATATGAATAGCATAGCTTAGCATTGCATCGCTTCTACTCCTCTCCTCTACTCCACACTCAGATCAAGCGTATGAGCGGAGAACGAGACGGAGAGGCAGAGGGAAGAGAAAAACTGAGCAAAACAGAGCTCTTGTGCGAGAGAGCGAGAGGGAGAGCGACAGAGAGACCAGAGACGAGGGATGCTGTGCTCAGGGCTGACGGCGAGCGGGGGAGTCGGCTCTGCATTCTCTACGGCTTTCATATTTCGAACCCAACACACAGGGCATACGGCATAACAACACACGAGAAAAAACTGGTGAAAAAATGCAGCTCTCGTTGACTGTCGACTCTCTGTTAGACTACATCATCGCTCTCTCACTCTATGTAAAGCTTATGGAGTTTTTTGTTGCAAAAATCAATGAAAAATCTTTTACCTTTAAAGCGAAACAAGTGATGCCGAGAGTAGAGATCGGATGAGTTTTACACAGTTTTACAAATAAATAGACTATTCAAGCGGTTAGAGTAAAAGAGTCGAATATTTCGCTTATTTTCGACGAAAGATATTTAGGAACTTATAGTAGGAATAGTTGTTGTGTTTTGATGTATTGATGTATTTGTAGTTTTAGGCATTAGTAGTATTAGTAGTATTTGATGTGTGAATGGAGGCACCAATGAGTAGGAGAATCGGAATAGGAGTGGACTCGAGACTCGAGCGCCGGAGAGATGGAGAGCGCGAGAGTGAGCGAGTGAGTGAGCCAGGAAAAGTCATTAACAATGGGGGAATTAATGCCCGATGAAAATGTGACACATTGAGCAGAGCCAGGCACTACTACAACAACTAATGCCTAAACCCATTCCGAGACCCGATATTCTGAGCAAAAGCAAACATCGACAGCACACACACACACAGACACAGACACCGCACACACGCGTGTACTCCATCTGCTGACACAGCGCCGCAGTTAACATATTAGCTCAAAAATTATAGATTTTTTTCATTTTATTTTATATATTTTTTTCATCATTACTTACCCTGAGATGCAATGTTCGCGAAAAAAAGTTTAACTTCACTTCAATGGTCGCGTACTCTCGCACTCACACACAATACGCACTGATATATGAGATGAAGGAATAGAACGAAATGTTTGGTTCGTTTCGTTTGCGTCGAGAGTTTGTTGGCTTTTATATTGGTTTTTGCATTCGGAGAAAGCGTTTGAAACTTTAGTTTTTTCTCCAAAATTGTATTAATGCTTATCAGAGATGAGGCGTTCGGCGTCTGAGAAGACTGCGAACTGCGAACTGAGAACTTAGTGCACTATTTGAGTGATCGTCTGTTTATCTAATAAGAACTAACAGACACTTGTTTTTTGTTGCATTTGCGCATAAAATTTATTACTAATTAATTATTCAGAAGTTAATTGCAATCTGTTTGGCGCATGCGGTGGGTTGGATGCGATGATTGTGCCGGAGATGCGACCATCCAACTACTATGCTATGTTACATAAATCAGTCATATGCTTATTACTGTATAAATTTATATTAGACAATAGAGCGTACAGTGTACAGTATACGGTATACAGTATTGTTTTGTATTAGTAAATTGCTAAATTCTAGAATTACGACAATAGGAGAAGTGAATACTTTTTAATAAATCAGGCGAATCGTAATCACTGCCGAATGAGAGTAAAGTGCTCGCCATATAGCGCACAGTTAGACAAATACATTGAGACAGCGCTGGCACTGCCTCGCACTCTATCAGCTCCGTCTGCTCTGCGGATGCTTTTAATGAGTCGACTATTTTTCAAACTCTCCAACGAATTCGAAGCGAGAAAATGGCTTTTGACTGCAATTTCAATATTAATTTCGACATAAATATGCGTTTCCAACACATTAGTGCTTTGAGTCAGTCCTGAGTTCAGCTCACGAGCCTCGTCTCCTACACTGTTCGACTATACACATGTAGTTTGCTATGTGTTATACATGTTACACATCAGATGAGTTAGTTTTCTCAGCTAAAGCCAAATTCATGTGCTCGCAGACTACTGTAGCTGTGGACTGCCGGTGCTCCCTGTGCTCTCTCTGCTCTCCTGGCAGCGGTGGCGGCAGTGGCACTGATAGCGGCAGAGGCATGGGCGCTGGCATGGGCACTGGCATGGGCACTGGTAGTTTGATACGACCAACATTTCTCATCTCATCTTTCGCTTCGCATTTACAGTTAGGCTAACAAACGTAAACAGAGTCACGACGTGGCCGTCAAGAGCGCACACGAAGTCGAGTACTGCGATAGTGCTATAGTGGCGATCAATAAAATTTAATCATTTTGTCTGATTAGTTGATTCACTAATACATTTTGGCAGACTATCGGAGCACTGGTTCGGCCAATTGGTTAGTCGTCTGAGAAGTGTATGCAATGTAAGCAATGTATGCATGACTTTATGCAAACTTTATTGTTATTATTATTATTACTTCATTATTGCGTATTAAGGGCTGACATGGAATCAGTCACTCGCAGACACGGATTGCCATTTGAAAGACAGCTAACTATTAATTTCTGCTAACATTTGATTATTTTTTCAAAATAATTAAAATAATGGCTAATAATAGTATAACAGTAGAAGAGTGTTGTTGTGTAACCCATAGCGCCTGTAGTGTCAGTGGTGTTTGAATTATGAATCAAATGGTTGGCTATATTGATAGACACGGGCAGAGAGAGGCAAATAAATTAGAGATAACGCTATTATATCCGAAATAGTCACTACAGTCTACTACTATCTGCTACTCACTACTACTGTCTACTACTGTCTATTACAGTGCGATAGAGTGAGCAGTGATTCAGTGATTCACTATCACTGCTGAGCACAACCATCACATCATCAGATCATCTGCAGCAGAAGGCCACTCAGTGTAGCACTACTACTGGTGCTGCACTGGCACTGCATTCCAAGGACAATCTCTGTCCACACATCACCTGTGAAGGTCAGTAGGCCATTGATCGATACATGAGCTCTGAAACGGACATTAGGGACTGAAAGGATTTGTTACCATCTCTCCACTCATCGACTATGTGGTCAATGACTAACATTGCGTTCAACTCAACTCAACTGCTAATGCTCTCAATGCTCGCTATGCTCTCAATGCTCTCAATGCTCTCTCAGCGCTCTCTCGATGCTCTCAGTGCTCTCTCGAAGCAAGTGCACAGCTATCAACACAACCGCACATTCAGCCCAAGCTATTGCTTATTGCTTACGAGTTAACTCTAAATAAGTTACGAGTTTTGGTAGAAAGGCATGAGTGTAAGTGCCAGTCAGCCAGTCATTCAGTGAGAGTAGTCTCGAAATCAAACTTTTAATTTACTCCGGATTTGCACTTTCAGTCTTCCTCTCATCTCTCGCTTTCTCTCAGTTGTCATCATTTTTTGGTTTAAAATCGAAAGTATTTCTCCATTTCTAACCTGTTTTGCGTTGTTTTGCCACTAATTCGTTGATTTAGATTCGTTAGCGAACCGACTGCTAGAGTGAAGGCCAGACGGCCGTAGAGGCAAAGGAGGCAAAGGAGGCAATAGCTAGTAATCTCAAATTGGTTATTCATAATAATTATGTTTCAGTAAGAATGATAATTTTAGTGCACTTTCCCGGAACTCGGAGTTTGCTGTGTTGGCCGTCATTATCAAACCGACAATTAACGCACCCTAAGCTATACCTGAGCTAACCCGGCTATACAGTGCCTGTGCTATGCCCAGCCATAGCGAAGCCCTACCAACACAAGCACAAGCATACAGAGGCAATGATGAGCGCATATAGCGATGGCAATTGGAGAGCACTGGCAGAGCAATGCCAGAGAGTGGAGAGCAATGGCAAGTGAAGTGAAGATTGGTTTGCAATAGCAGAGGAAAACTTAAAAGTCGTGACGTTCTTCCGAACGACTCTCTCATTCCACTGTAATTATAATGGCTTTAGAGCGCAAACTACGGCTCCGTTGGTCTCTCGTCTCCGTCTCCAATCATAATAATAAGTTTCGAGTATTAATTGTTCGACTCTTCAACCGAATGAACCATTACTTCACTACTCACTACTACACCGACTGCCGGCCCGACCAGCCAACACACATAGACATACAAACATACAGCGCCGAGAGAGTGGTGAGAGAGAGAGAGAGAGAGAGAGAGAGAGAGAGAGAGAGAGAGAGAGAGAGATCCACTTTTTATTTCATTTTGACACTAATACTACTTCGAAACGAGAAAAAAGTGATTTCTCCACAAAAATACAATTCTCTTCTCTAGTCCACAGTCTCACCGGTCTTAGACTCCAATTATAAAATAACAAACTCTTAAAACCTGTCATTTATTTTAGTTTTTTTTCTTATTTTTTATTGTTATTATTATTTTTAATTTGTTTTTATGAGAAAATCTTTTTTTATGCGCAGGTATTGGGAAGAGAAGAGAAAACAATTCATCTGCTCTTCTCGTTCTCCGTTCGTTCTCGTGGTAGAGCTCGGGTACTCTGCCGGCGCTCTCCTCTCGTCTCTCTGATGCTGAATCGGTGCGCTGTGTTGTGCACTGCCGGTGCCCCTACCCGGCTGTGCGAGTGCTGTCTCCGCACCGATTCGAGCATTGGTTGCATTGCCTGTTGTTGGCGTTGTTTGCAATTTCTATCTTTAATCGGAATTTGCATTATTCTAATGACCGGTTCGCTCGTAATTACAACCCGTCAAGAGGTAGAACTCGTGCACTCGTAAAGTGACCCAAACTCTGTAATCAGGAATCGCATTGTCATTAATGCGTGAGATATGACAGACATTAGTCTATAATCAGTGGTTGAGTCAAAGAACTAAACCAAAACCGAAAAAAACCAAAAACCAAAAAAAGGTGATTTCGATGGATAGCAGCGAATAGTTTATAGTCTATTGTTGCCGAAAAATATATTCCAATGAATATTATCGACGTTTTTCTCACATTCTTTGCAAAACAAGATTTAATAAACACTGCTTTTGATAAAACGAATTATATTATAAAATAGATTTCTTTCGATAGATTTTATCAAGAAGAAATGCGGAATTTCGTTGTGAGAGAAGCATAATTGAATATAATTGCAATTTTTAGAACTGTCTCTCTCTATCTGTTCGGCTAAACAGAATGGCAATCGTCGGCCGAACGCCTAATACTAGCCTTGAAATCGTGAGTTCGAACACTGGAGGACCAGATCCTGAGCTGAAGGCTAACGCAGAAAAGTTTTCATACTTTGAGTTACAAAAAGTGTTAATTAAAAAGTGTAGAGCAATAACTGCGCCAACAGTTCGTATTTTAATGTTTACTAAAGCGTTCAGACACTTGGATGCAAAAGAAGCAAAATTTCATTGCATATCATATATGTATAAAAATAATTTCATCTCAACTTACATAAGATTTTTGGTTAATTGCTTTCACATTAAACACATGTATGCTCTTCGTAGTCATATATAATTATATTTGCAAAATAACATCAGTTTTGAATTTTTCCTAATTCCTTTATTTCTTTCTTGATACTAATTGTTTTGATGCAAATTAAAAAATAATACAGAATTCAACAAATGATATAAACGTCGAAATACTTTAATTATTTTATTTTAGAATCAACTTCTCCTCAAAAGAAATAATTGATATGTCGGACAACAAGAGAAAAGTTTATAAAAAAAACTCTTAAAATGTCTTTTTACGAGTCATTATAATTACAAATCTAATTGCTTCAGATTCTTAGTCGTCGTACGCAGTCCTGTAATTAACTTTATTTAGTCGAATAATTTCTAAATACAATTTTAAAACTTTTTTCCAGAAAAGTAAATGTTTTTTGTTTAGAAAAACAAATTAAAAGCGAGAAATGAGTGCAAAAATATAAAGAATTGGTTTTTTCTCTTAATTCTAAACGGAATCATATGTTTGGTTTGCAATTAGCAGAAAATCTCCGCTTTTTCTCCTTAAATAAATTGGATGATTTTTTGAAATAGAAAAATTAAACAACATTTCTCATAATTATCAAGAATTTAATTAATTTGAAATTAACTTTTCTATTCTGTCTCTGCTTTTGTTCAGACGTTAAGTGAATTTTTCGTTTTCATTATAATTCTCGAGTAGTCGTCAAATAGTGTGTAATCGCATAAAAAACTCATTAAAAACGACTAAAAATGATTTTTTCTGTCTCTTATCAAATAAATTACTTTTACATTGAATTATATATAAAAATATATTTTTTATGTAATTAAAGCATTTCTTTTGTTGAAATTAATTTAAATTAATGCTCTAGAAATTAGGAAACATTTATTAATTGAATAAATATAATAAAAATTTATATAAGAACTAAGAATATTATTTCTAATGAAAAATTCTTATTTAATATTTAAAAATATACTGTACAAATAGAATTCAATTTTGCGCAAAAGCTGTTAACGATTTTTGGCGTTCATTAAAAACGGAGAAAAAATCCGATAAAAACTTAAGAAAAAAATGTTTGTAAAACGTATAGCTGTTATGCATTAGTTAATGGCAGGAAATATATATTATAATTACTAAATTAAATACTATTTGTCGAATACCGAAAAATGTAGTATTAATCGATAAAATTAGTGCTAAAATTATATGCTTTACAATGAAAGGAAATTCAGTACATTATGTGTATAAAAAAAATATTTTTCGGTTTTGTATTTATTGCTGTATTATATTATTTTTATTCGTAATTTACTTATAAAGCGGTTTTAAAGTCACGCGATTATAATTAGCAGCAAATGATAAAAACATTTGTATGATATCTGAAGAAAAACCAGAACTTTTTTCTCGCAAACACTTTGTCTCAAAGACTACATTTTGCGTGAATTTTAATTATGAATAAGTCGTTCGTAATTACACTACTCTATAGCCGGAGTGCATATCCTTGTAATGTCACACCGGATGGAATATACCTTTTTGCACAGTATATTATAACTTAGACTGTACACGCATTGTTTTGTACGAACAACGCCAAAACATGCGTTTTGTGTCTGGATAGATTTGCGCCAAAAATCACTTTTCTATTATGACTCTAAACTTAACGTCAAGTTATTAATTACTAAATTAGTCACTCAATAAGAACTGATTATTTCCATTGTTTTAAACACAAAAACATTTTGATTGCAAAACATAAGTTAATTATTATTCAAACATCAAATGATTTCCTTGTATTCAAACCACAGAATTCTAGCCAACAATTAAAAATCGGATTTTTTACGATAGAATTAGACAAAAATATAAACGTATAAAAAACTAAAAGCAAAATTGAATCATGTTTTTATAGTAATTATTTAGTAATTCATCATTTGATTACTTTTTGTGTTCGTATTTTCCCCTTAACTATAATGAATACATTTATACAAATTCTGCTATTATTGCGAATTTTCAGCTATATTTGCAAACGTTTTTCAAATGCTGTTAAAAACGTATTTTTATTTTATAACATTGAATATTAAAGTAAAAACATTTAATTTTTGTTAATTGTATTTTGCTATTTGATGACTAGTGATGCAAAATTCAAGGAAACTTCTATTTTAATTTAAATTGAATAATAAATTATGATTAGTTGTTAACTTCGAAATGCAAGCTCTCAGTTGGTGTAAAAATAACTACATGCTCAATTAATAACAATTTTTATTAGCCGGAGAATTTCATATTTAACGACTACTTTTTTAAACAATATTTACGAGTTATGATATTTAACAATAAAATTAAACAAATTAAAAAATATATGTTTTTCCTCGTATTTTATTATTTTGTGTAATTTTCATTATTTGTTCGATAAATATTTAAACATATCTTTGATTTAATGTTTGACATGTTTTCAAACGCATCATTGAATTTCTCTAAATTGCATTTAAAAACTTTTTACACAAATAATTTTCAATAAATTTGTTTCGATTAGGCCTTGAAAACAGTATTCAATTCTTGATTAGCAATCATTGTTTTTCAACCAATTATTCCTTGCATTCAAAGTCAGTTTTAGATGAGTTTTGATTATTTAATTAATTCAATGAAAGAATCGTTAATTTCTCATTCAATTCATACGTTCATTAAAATTGATTGCATTTTAATGTTTAAAAATATATTTAATATTTGTGTATAATTATCATGACATAACATTTCGCGATTATCATTAAAATTGCTAAGAACTCATCAAGCAAAGTTTTAATTAAATAATTTACAATAAAATTTTTCTTTAACAAATAACATTTTAATTTTATGTAATTTTCAACAATAAAATTTTCAATTTATAAAAATTCTTAAGTTTAGTCGTAATTTTGAAAAATATTTAAATAATTAAAATTTGGGTCAAAACTACAAAAAAAATGCATTTTTTTGCACACAAAAAAAATAAAATTAAATCAAAATCATGAAAACAAAGTAAACTCAATTTTTTAAGAGCCAAGTGAAGCAAAATATTTTTCAATTAATTTGAATATCTAAGAGATAAGTCATAAAATTTAATTAAAAGAAATTTTTCTCTTAAAAACTCTTCGACTTTTTTCTCTTTATTAAACAAAAAAATGTAAAAATTTATCGATTTTTTCATTTGGGAACTAATCAACGCATCATATCTTACATTTGTTTGATGTTAACAAAAATAAAGTGGAAAAAAGTTTTTCATTGATTTAAATTAAAAATATTATTATTAAAAAGCAGTTTTAATATTCGCAGCGAAATTAAAAATTCTTGAAATTAGAAAATTTTTTCCTCAATTTCTTTTCATTAAGTACTGTATTAAATGAACTGTTTATACAAAACTGGTCTGATTTTTATGCATTCATTTTGACGAACATTTTAAACTATAATCGCATTATCAGAATAAAACAAAATTAATAAAAAGAACGAAAAAAATGAGAGAAAATCATAAAATAATGAATGAATGAAAACTTTTTTATGAGTTGGATATCATGGATATCATTAATTTCTGAATGTTTTTGCTGAATAAGTATTTCTCTTTTGTTGTTATTATTAATACAATCAATACTAGAGCAGCAAAAATAAAAATTTATATATAATTCATCGAAACTATTATTATATATTGAATATTAGACTTTGAATGAAGATTTTTTTAGTTATAATATTTATTTCGAAAAATTATACTAATATTTACGGATAAGCAAAGTAGGAAAAAATCTCGGAAATCTATACTGTCAACATTTAAACATTTATAAACAAGTAAACACATACATGCATGCATGTGAAAATTTTAAATAATAAAATGCAATTTTAAATCTATATGAAAAACAATGCGCTCTTCACTTATTGTGCCAGGTAAGAATAATGTTGAGGCAAAAGAATCTGTCTAATTGAATTGGTCGGTATGGTGTGCCCTCTGCCCATCCCCGCACTGAGATATCAGTTAACTATTATATATATCATTAATAGAATGATTCCATTCCTTAAACCATTTCTGAAAGAAAAATAAATTATTAAAAAATTGCTAAAAGATTTCAATGTATAAAATCATTAGATCTGAAAAACATCGTTAGTATTGCAGTCGGTATTGATATTTCGAGAAAAAAGTGATTAGTATTATATTAATAGGAAAACAACAAAATAAATGAAATATTGAAATAAATATTGCTTTCGAATGAAAATAAAAAATTAATGACTTATTTTCTAAATAATTTCTATTAAATTTTAAATATAATAGAATTAATAATATTATTAATAATATTTCTTTTTCTCATTATAATAACTTTTAGAAAAATTAATATATTTTTGCTCTGAAATAATAATTATTATTGTTATTAAATTTAAATATTAAAATGAATATAAATTTGTTTTCAAGAATGTTAACAAAAAATTGAGTTTATGCACTGAAATTTGATTAGTGATTGATATAATCTGTTTAAAAAATAGTTTTCAATTTAAATTTTTAATTTAGGCGTAAAGCTGTTCAACGAGAGAACGTAAACTTATGTATAATTATTGGTTGGCTTTTAATCGAAAACTTTTAATTTCTTTATTTCGCCAAAAACTTAAGGTTAAACCAATCGCTAAAAATAGTTTTAAATATAATAGAAGTAATAATTTGTTTGTAATTGATATGCGAGACATGCATGACATGGGATGCGAGTCTTAAATTAATTTTGTAATAAATTTCGAGTCAATCAAAATTCATGCAAATCAACGATTGAATTAGTTTCTAACATTTCGCGTATTTCAATGGAATTTAATTAAAAATTTTTAACAATTTTCAGTTAGATTTTCTCAAACGAATTGCTATTTTCTGTCCAGTACTCCCATTATTAGATATGCAAAACTAAATCTGTTTTTTGTTTTGTTATACAATATCCGCTTTTATTTCTAAACACACATTTGTATTGAGTTTTTCGCTGTAATACAAATACCTTATTTAGAATTTAAATAAATTCGTTATTAAGTTATTTAATATTATAAAAATATTTATAATGATATTTATTTATAAGAGAAAAGTATAATAACTATAGCAAACTTAACAAATAATAACAATTTTATTATAATAAATATAATAATTTATTCAATTATTTAAAGAATATTTATATCAACTCTCACACACATACAGTGTGTAGTAACCCATAAATTATAGTTTTGTTTAATTTGTTTTGTGTCCCAAAAAATATTTAATAACTAACAATTGAAATAAAAATTTTAATAGATTTTAATAAATTTTTGATTGATATTTTGCTTTAAATTATGTTTTAAACACTTTAAAACTGGTATTTAAGCATAAATAGCATGTTTACATTAGGTCACATTAAAATGAGAATTATTTCGGCAAAAATTTTAACATATTTATTTTTATCTATTAACAATTTATATTATACATGTTTAGATTTATTTTCCCAAACTCTGCTAACTTTGTTTATCAAAATTGTTATTTTAAATTTGAATTTAATAATTTAATAATAACTTTTGTAACATTAATTGATTTGTATTTAAAATTTTCAAGGGTAAAATTTTTTTTTATTACTTCTATATTTTTAAATTAAAAAATTATCTGACTTAATTCAAAAACAATCAAAATATTTTTAAGTTTAAGTGATTGGTTAATAATTGTTGTATAGGCAATTTTTAAAATTTAAATATACCCTTAATTCTACTTTATATCCAATTACTTCTATTCGTTTGAATAAAATAAAAATTTCTCAAAAAATTGGAATAAAACTATAATTAATTCTAATTTGGAATAATTTTAGCAATTTAATTCTCATGTAAGAAATTACATTA
>JAQIXC010001058.1:0-17257 GCA_034697605.1 Metabelba pulverosa
TATAGGATTAATAAACAGATCTATAATAACGACAACAAAATCGAGACTAAAGTCCAAAACAAACTGTTAGTCAATAAGCAAATCGTTGCGAATATCGGCCAAACGGGTCGAGCGCTGACCCGAAGCCCCGCTAAGAGACAAAGGGTTTGAATATAATTCTCAATAAAACGCGAAATTCTCAATGAATTTGATATATATTTTAAAATAATTTATATTTTAATTAAATTTTATAAAATAAAGTTTTAAAATGTTTTTAAAAATAAAATTTCGATAAAATTTATCTAGTTATTTAGTAGATTACATTACATAGCTTCATTTGCATAATTTATAATCAACTTTGTCATGATGTTTTAAAAAGCCAATATATACGGTAATGTATTTTGTTAAAAATATTCGCTAATTAAAATATAACTTGCTTATAAATAAAAGTTTACTTGCTCATTTATTTTATTAGAAGATAATTATTTTAAATAAGTTTTCAAATTTAAATTGTTATAAAAATTAATCATTTTATCTAAAGATTCATTCTTGCTTAAAACTAATTTGTAACGGCATTTAATATGTTTAATAGTAAAACATAGTACCGGTAAAAATAATTATGCAATAAAAGTAACTACAGTACACAGTATTATTATAAGCAATACATCGCAATATTTCTATACTGTATAACATGAGTCACGAGTTTAGTTCGAAACACAAGCTTTGAATAAGTCTTACGTTTGGCTTAAGTTTTGAATTGCTTTCAAATCAAACGTCAATTTGTTGTTCGGCTCTAATCGACGCGAAGATTGGATCCGTTGCGCGAAATGACGCCAATTGGTATCGAAAGACAGCATTTTGTCTCACTTACCGACGAAGACTACGAAGAGTTCAAATGCGGGATTTGTTTGGGAGTTGTGAACAAACCTCAGGTCACGCCGTGTTGTCAGCAGTCGTACTGCAACTCATGTATCGCCGAATGGATTCGAAACGACAAGTCGTGTCCGCACTGTCGCAAACGGCTCACCGCGAAGGGGCCGAATACGGCGCCGCGAGCTCTGGTCAATGTCATCGACAGACTCGACATCTATTGCGCGTTTCGCGGACGCGGGTGCGCACACGTCGGCAAACTGTCGGCACTCGACGACCACTCGGCTGTCTGTGCCTTCAATCCGGACAATAAGTGCGAGTTTTGCGAAGAGACGACGCGCGGCGATAGTGACCACAACTGTCGCCCGAAACTCAAGCAACGGGTCGACAGTCTTCGCGCCGAAGTATGCGAACTGAAGTCCGCGCGCGACGAATGCGTAACACTTCGGGCGGCGAACGCGAACTTAGAGCGACGAATACCGGCGCTGAAGCAAGAGTCGGCTGACCTGCGGGTGAAAGTGCGCGAACTCACTGACCAGAAGCGGTCGGTTTTGGCCGAAAGCGCTATACACAGAACCGATTTGAAAAAGCGATTCCGCGATGAGTCGAAGTCCGCGCGCGACGAATGCGCGTCACTTCGGGCGGCGAACGCGCAACGGATTCAGGCGCTCACCAAACAGGTGTCTGACCTGCGGGCGGAAGTGCGCGAACTCTTTGACCAGAAGCGGTCGGTTTCGGCCGAAAATGCGAAACTCAGAACCGAATTGAAAGATCAGCGAAAACAGAGCGGAGGTGTTCGCAACGAGAGTGTCCGCACCAGTAGTCTAGTGCCACTTCTCAAAGAAACGGAATGCCTTCGAAGTGAGTGATTAAGCGATTGATATCCGAATTGTCTTTAATCTGATTATATCGACGATTAGGGCCGAGATCTCGATCTCCACTCAAGACGGGAACGCAGACCTCGACTCCGGCACCGGTATGTCCAGCGATTCAGTGTAGTCTGTATTCGGTTCGTATAACTCATGTTCTCGTCGACCAATAGATTGTGAATCCGTTTCGCATTGCCTTATCGGCGAAAGGAAAGGCCGTTCCGGCGCACAATGCGAGCGCGTCGGACGAGGAGGACAAGAAACCGAGTCTTCTATCACTGCACCGCTGGTAAGTGTTTCGAACATCTGTTCGCACCGTTGACTAACACCTTCCCGGCCCGTCTGTATTGTCTCCGTAGGAACAGCTCTTTCATCGATTCTTTCATTGATTCGGCGGAACTGAGTGATTGTAAGACCGAACCCGAGAGCGACTCAATGAGTGATTGAAGTAATGGTCGGACGACTCGAACGGCTATTACGCGAATGTGAAGACAGTTTCGATCGATATTCGCAGTAATCGCCGAAACGGCGCTTAACTCACCATTTGGTGACAATTTGAGACAATATTTTGATTAATTTATTTTATGAATACATTTCGCAATTATTCGAAACTAATTTCATTACAATTTGGTTTTCACATCACATTAGTTGACAAAAATAGCATTTTTAAAAATCCAAACTTCATTTCATTTCTATTTTGTTTAATATTTAAAATTGTTTCATAAAAATACTGTAAAATACTATTTATTTGAAAATAAAATTATTGAATCAATCGTTTGGTTCGTTCGACTGCCGACACCAGTAGTCCGGCCGATGGTTGAGCAGATGGGCCAATACTGGCGCTCTTTCGCTGCATTTGCTCAAAGTTTGGAAAAATACAAACTTGGCAATAATTATCATGTTAGTTTTATTATACGGTATTAGATAGTATTTTAATTCATTTTTTGATTAAAAAAACATTTTTTAAATAATCAATAATTACTTTTAATTTTATTTTATTAACTTTAAAACTATACAACTACTGTACAGTATTTAAAAAATTAACATGATCATTTATTTTTATTTAAAAAATACATGTATTTTAAATTAACTAATAATAGTAAATTAAAATTCTAAATTTTTAAAAAACAATAACAATAATAATTATGGAAAAAAATTATTCTTGGTTAAAATTAATTAGCATTTTAATAGCATGTTTAAATTTTAAATCATAATATTAAAAACAACTGTACAATAATAGTCAATAAGCAATAACATGAGTCACGTGTTTGGTTCGAAATACATGCTTTGAATTAGACTTACGTTTTGTTTA
The DNA here is from genome assembly GCA_034697605.1 of Metabelba pulverosa. Taxonomy (NCBI): domain Eukaryota; kingdom Metazoa; phylum Arthropoda; class Arachnida; order Sarcoptiformes; family Damaeidae; genus Metabelba; species Metabelba pulverosa. The sequence continues at coordinate 3,031 of JAQIXC010001058.1, forward strand.
ATTTTACAAATCATTAGTGAATTTGTTTGGCAGTAATCGACGCGAAGATCGGATCCGTTGCGCGAAATGACGGCAATAGGTATCGAAAGACACCGTTTCGTCGCACTAACCGACGAAGACTACGAAGAGTTCAAATGCGGGGTTTGTTTGGGAGTTCTGAACAAACCTCAGGTCACGGCGTGCTGTCAGCAGTCGTACTGCACGGTCTGTATCACCCAATGGATCCAAACCAGTAGGACGTGTCCGCACTGTCGCGAACGGATTACCACGAAGAAGCTCTTCCCGCCGCCGCGTCTCTGCATTAATCTCATCGAAAGGCTAGACATCTACTGCGCGTTCAGAGCCAAAGGCTGCCAATACATCGGCAAACTATCGGCGCTCGACGAGCACTCGGCTGTCTGTCTCTTCAATCCCGAAAATCGGTGTGAATTTTGTCGAGAGATGACAGGCGGCGATAGTGGCCACGACTGCCGCCCGAAACTGAAAGCACTGGTCGACAGTCTTTGCGCCGTAGTATGCAAACTGAAGAAACAGGTGCCGGCGCTGACCCAAGAGGTTGCTGATCTGCGGGCGGAAGTGCGCGAACTCACTGACCAGAACCAGTCGTTTTCGATCGAAAACGCGAGACTCAGAACCGAATTGAAAAGTCAGCGAAGAGTCCGCACAAACAGTGAGAGTGAGATCTCTTCGCTCGCCAGTAGTCCAGTGTCTGATCGCTCGCGAAGCGAATCATCAGAACTCAGAAGTGAGTGATTGAGTGATTGATATCCGAATTGTCTTTAATCTGATTATATCGACGATAGGGTCCAGATCTCGATCTCCACTCCGGACGCGACCGCAGGCCTCGACTTATACCGATTCGAGTGATTCTTATAACTCTGATTACCGCTATTCTCGACCGAAGACTAGATATTCTGATTCTGATTCCGACTTTGATTCCGATTGAATCGTTTGCCCGACGACTCGAACGGCTATTACGCGAATGTGACGACAGTTTCGATCGATATTTGTATTAATCACCGAAACGGCGGTTAAGAACACAATTAGTAGTTAACTATTGATAAACATTTCGATTAATTTGTTTTAATATCGAAAATATCTGTAATTTTATTCAATAATTATTTTCCCAATTAATCGAAAATTATTTCTTAAATATTTGTGTTTCACATCATATTTATTGACATAAATAGCACTTTTTTAAACAAGTTATCAATTCGTTTGTATTGAAGTGTTTTAATAAAATGCATTTTATTAAACAAATTAATATTAATTTCGAAACCAATTGATTGAATCAATCGTTTCGTTCGTCGACTGCCGACACGAGTAGTCCGGCCGAGGGTTGAGCCGATTGTCCCAATACTCGCCGCTCTTTCGGTTTGAATTTTGGAAAATATTAATTCAAGAAAAATATTTCTTTACATTTATCACTATAATTACTGAATTGTATCATGCTATAATTTATCTTTTTTTAATTTTAAAAAAAGCTTCTTAAAAATGTGCAATGTAAATTATAATAACTTATTTTAGCATATTTTATTAAATACTGTATATATTATAGTTGCATTATTGTATGAACAATGCAAAATAACAATAATAAGTTTGATTTTTTTTTCTTAAAGAAATTTTTTTATTACATGCAAAATTTACAAATTGGGTTAAATGTTTGAAAATTTAAAATTTATTAACATTTTGTTCAAAATAAATACCTTGCTAAAAATATAAATGATGCATTGAAATTTTGTACTATAGCATTTTAAAAACTGTTCAAAAGTTTCAATAATACAACAGTGCAATAGTTTGAATCACGTGTTTCGCTCGAAATATGAGTATTTTATTCAAAAAAATTTTCAACAAGTCTTACGTTTTGTTTATGTTTTGATTCTTTCCAATCATTTCGCGATTTGTTGTTCGGCTCTAATCGACGCGAAGATCGGATCCGTTGCGCGAAATGTCTGCAATTGGTATCGAAAGACACCGATTTGTCTCACTTACCGACGAGGACTACGAAGAGTTCAAATGCGGGGTTTGTTTAGGAGTTCTCCGCAAACCTCTGGTCACTCCGTGTTGTCAGCAGTCGTACTGCAACTCATGTATCGCTGAATGGATTCGAAACAACAGGTCGTGTCCTCACTGTCGCAAATCGGTGACCGCGAAGAAGCTCTTTCCGGCGCCGCGTTTTAGCGTCAATATCATCGAAAGACTAGACATCTATTGCGCGTTCAAAGATAACGGGTGCGCACACATCGGCAAACTATCGGCGCTCGACGAGCACTCGGCTCTCTGTCCCTTCAATCCGGACAATAAGTGCGAGTTTTGCGAAGAGACGACGCGCGGCGATAGTGGACACGACTGTCGCCCGAAACTGAAAGAACTGGTCGACAGTCTTCGCACCGAAGTATGCGGTTTGAAGTCCGCGCGCGACGAATGCGTAACACTTCGGGCGGCGAACGCGCACTTAGAGCGATGGATACCGGCGCTGATGAAAGAGTCGGCTGACATGCGGGTGAAAGTGCGCGAACTCACTGACCAGAACGCGTTGGTTTCGGCCGAAAACGCAAAACTCAAAACCGAATTAAAACCAAATCGTTGCAGAAATTGCCTGACGCCCTATGCAAGAGTCGGCACCAGTAGTCCTGTGCCTGTTTGCACGGAATCCCTTCGAAGTGAGTGATTTAGCGATTGATATCCGAATTGTCTTTAATCTGATTATATCGACGATTAGGGCCGAGATCTCGGTCTCCACTCAAGACGCGGGCACAGGCCTCGACTCCGGCACCGGTATGTCCAGCGATTCAGTTTAGTCTGCATTCGATTCGCATAACTCATGTTCTCGTCGACCAACAGGTTGTGAGTCCGGATTCCACTGACTTATCGCCGAATGGAAAGTCGGTTCCGACGCCAAAACCAGTGCTCGCGTTAACCGAGACGGAGCGCAAACCTAATCGGCTGTCCATTGACATGAAGTGAGTGCGTTTGCGGGCCGAATGTGCTTACCGTTGACTAACACCTTCCCGGCCGTGCGTATTGTCTGGCACTGGCATCTCCTTTTGCATAGTCTGGACGAGACGTCGGGTACCCCATATTCGGGTTTACCAACCGTGGATCAGTTTTATTCCTATTATTTATCGAGAACGTCGAGGCGGGACTCGGCATCTTCACGACCTCCTCATCCACTCAATTGAACTAATGGTCAGACGACTCGAACGGCTATTACGCGAATGTTAATAGAGTTTCGATCGATATTTGCAGTAATCGCCGAAACGGCGCTTAACTCTCTATTCGGTTATAATTTGAGATTAATATTTCGATTAATTATTTTTATGAATACATTTCGCAATTATTCGAAACTAATTTCATTACAATTTGGTTTTCACATCACATTTGTTGATAAAAATAGCATTTTTTAAACCAAATTTAATTTCATTTCTATTTTGTTTAATATTTAAAATTATTTCAAAACATAAAAGAAATTAAATATTATTTCATAAAAATACTGCAAAATATGATTTATTTCGAAACCAATTGATTGAATCAATCGTTTCGTTCGTTCGACTGCCGACACCAGTAGTCCGACCGAGGGTTGAGCCGATTGTCCCAATACTCGCCGCTCTTTCGCTGCATTCGCTCAAAGTTTGGAAAAGGAATGATTTGATTACAATTATCAAGTTAGATTTATTATTTTTACTACAAATAATTTAATGCAATTAGATTTTGCGATGCAAATTTTTAAAATTAACCAGTATAATTTGCTATTTTTAGTGTATCTCCCTAACAATGCAATACAATAATTATAAAAGTTTGCATGAACGTTTTTCCAATTAAAAATATTTTAATTTTATTTAATATTTACCGGTAATTTAATTTTTATATTTAGTTTAAACTTTGAAAATCTTGTTAAAAAATGTTTTAATTTTTATTTAAAATTTATGCTTTTAAACTGTAAATATAAATATATACTTGCTAATTTTATACAGTGAAGTTTCAAAAACTTAAACAGTACAAAAACAACGACGCAATGCAATGCCAACACATGTCACGTGTTTTGTGTCTGTTTTGAACTAACGGTTTGTTTTGTTTTTGTTTTCAAATCAAACCTCAATTTGTTTCGCAATAATCGACGCGAAGATTGGATCCGTTGAGCGAAATGTCGACAATTGGTATCGAAAGACACCGTTTCGTCGCACTAACGGACGAAGACTACGAAGAGTTCAAATGCGGGGTTTGTTTGGGAGTTCTTCGCCAACCACTGGTCACTCCGTGTTGTCGGCAGTCGTACTGCAACTCATGTATTGCCGAATGGATTCGAAACAACAGGTCGTGTCCGCACTGTCGCAAACGGGTCACCGCGAAGATGTCGCTGCCGGCGCCGCGAGCTCTGGTCAATATCGACAGACTCGACATTTACTGCGCGTTTCGCGACAACGGCTGCCAACTCATCGGCAAACTATCGGCGCTCGACGAGCACTCGGCTGTCTGTGCCTTCAATCCGGACAATAAGTGCGAGTTTTGCGAAGAGACGACGCGCGGCGATAGTGGCCACGACTGCCGCCCGAAACTGAAAGAACTGGTCGACAGTCTTCGCGCCGATGACTCGGAACAGAAGAAGCGATTCGCCGAAGAGTTGAAGTCCGCGCGCGACGAATGCGCGAACCTTTGGGCGGCAAACGTGCAGTTCGAGCAACAGATACCGGCGCTGACGCGCGAGTCGGCTGACCTGCGGGCGGAAGTGCGCGAACTCACTGACCAGAACGCGTCGGTTTCGGCCGAAAACGCAGAATTGAGAACCGGATTGAATGGAATTAAAACCAAATTAATGAGAAAACAACTCAACGAAAGAGACGGCTCTTCGCGCGCCAGTAGTCCTGTGGCTGTTCGCGCAGAAACGGAATGCCTTCGAAGTGAGTGATTAAGCGATTGATATCCGAATTGTTTTTAATCTAATTATATCGACGATTAGGGCCGAGATCTCGGTCTCCACTCAGGACGCGAACGCAGGCCTCGACTCCAGCACCGATACGACCACAGGCTTCGGCTTCGGGACCGGTATGTTCAGCGCTATATTGTAGTTTAGTGTGTATTCGATTCGCGTGACTCATGTTCTCGTCGCCCAACAGGTCGTGAGGACGTATGTCGCGGACAGAGCGACGAACCGACAGCTCGGGTATGGCCGGTGGGGACGTTTCCTGCCCCGTCGTGTATCGAATCTGTCTTCTTTGGGCACTTGTAGGACAAGTCTCGGCACTTATACACCAATTGATTGGACAATATATTGAAGTAATGGCCCGACGACTCGAACGGCTATTACGCGAATGTGAAGACAGTTTCGATCGATATTCGCAGTAATCGCCGAAACGGCGCTTAACTCACCATTTGGTGACAATTTGAGACTAATATTTCGATTACCGGTAATTAGTTTTAAAGTCGAAAATATCTGCAAATTTATTCAGTGATAATTTTTCTCATTTATTCGAAACTTATTTCTTAAACATATGATATTCACATTATATTTGTTAACATAAATAAATAGTATTTTTTTTAACACATTTTCGACTCATTTTAAATTGTATTGAAATTTATTATTAAATATATTTTTCAAAACATATTCCTATTTATTTCGAAACCAATTCATTGAATCAATCGTTTCGTTCGTCGACTGCCGACACCAGTAGTCCGGCCGAGGGTTGAGCCGATTGGGCCAATACTCGCCGCTCTTTCGCTGCATTCGCTCAAAGTTTTGAAAAGTAATAAATTGATAACAATTAGCAAGTTAGATTTATTATTCTCATTACAAATGATTTAATGCAATTAATTAGATTTTGTGATGCAAATTTTTAAAATGAACCAGTATAATTTACCAGTTTTAGTGTATCTACTTAACAATGCAATACAATAATTATAAAAGTTTGCATGAACATTTTTCCAATTAAAAACATTTTATCACAATATTTGCAAATTTTAATATTTAGCTTAAACTTTGAAAATCTTGTTAAAAATCTTAAAATTACTTAAAATTTATGCTTTTAAACTGTTTAAATATATACTTGCGAATTTTGTACAGTGAAGTTTCAAAAACTTTTCGACAGTACAAAAACAACGACGCAATGCAATGCCAACACAAGTCACGTGTTTTGTGTCTGTTTTGAACTCAAGGTTTGTTTTGTTTTCAAATCAAACGTCAATTTGTTTCGCAGTAATCGACGCGAAGTTCGGATCCGTTGCGCGAAATGTCTGCAATCGGTATCGAAAGACACCGTTTCGTCGCACTTACCGATGAGGACTACGAAGAGTTCAAATGCGGGGTTTGTTTGGGAGTTCTCCGCAAACCACTGGTCACTCCGTGTTGTCAGCAGTCGTACTGCAACTCATGTATTGCCGAATGGATTCGACACAACAGGTCGTGTCCGCACTGTCGCAAACGGGTCACCGCGAAGATGACGCTTCCGGCGCCGCGAGCTTTGGTCAATATCATCGACAGACTCGACATCTATTGCTCGTTTCGCGACAACGGCTGCCAATACATCGGCAAACTATCGGCGCTCGACGAGCACTCGACGTCCTGTGCCTTCAATCCGGACAATAAGTGCGAGTTTTGCGAAGAGATAACGGGCGGCGATAGTGACCACAACTGTCGCCCGAAACTCAAGCAACTGGTGGACAGTCTTCGGGCAGAAGTAGGCGAACAGAAGAAGCGATTCGCGGATGAGTTGAAGTCCGCGCGCGACGAATGCGCGACACATATCTGTCGCTCGAACGCGCAGTTCGAGCGACAGATATCGGCGCTGACCGGCGAGTCGTGTGACCTGCGGGCGAAAGTGCGCGAACTCACTGACCAGAACCGGTCGGTTTCGGCCCAAAACGAAGAGCTCAGAACCGAATTAAATCAAATTAAAACCCAATTAATGCGAAAACCTCTCAACGAAAGAGGCGGCTCTTCGCGCGCCAGTAGTCCTGTGGCTGTCGAACCGGAACCAGTAGTCCTTCGCACAGAAACGCAATGCCTTCGAAGTGAGTGATTAAGCGATTGATATCCGAATTGTCTTTAATCTAATTATTTCGACGATTAGGGTTGAGATCTCGGTCTCCACTCATGACGCGATCCCAGGCCTCGACTCCCGCACAGGTATGTTCAGCGCTATAGCCTATTCAAGTATTCGGTTTATATGACTTATATTCTCGTCGACCAACAGGTCATTAGCCCGAATCGCACGGACATAGCGGCGAACCGGAAGCTCGGGTATTGTAGGCGCGGGTGAGTGCGTCGGATAACTGTTCTTACCGTTGACTAACACCTGCCCGGCCCGTGTGTAGTGCCTTTCGCGGACGTTTCCTTCCCCGTCGTGTATCGAATCCGTCTTCTTTGGGCACTTGTAGGACAAGTCTCGGCACTTATACACCAATTGATTGGTTGAGAGATTGAAGTAATGGTCCGACGACTCGACGGCTATTACGCGAATGTGAAGACAGTTTCGATCGATATTCGCAGTAATCGCCGAAACGGCGCTTAACTCACTATTTGATGACAATTTGAGACTAATATTTTGATTACCGGTAATTAGTTTTAAAGTCGAAAATATCTGTAAATCATTTCAATAATAATTTTCCCAATTATTCGAAACATTTCTTAAATATTTGTTTTTCACATTATATTCGTTGACTTAAATAGAATTTTTAAAAACTGTATTGAATTTTATTGTAAAATATATTTTTAAAAACAAACTAAGCATTGATTTCGAAACCAATTGATTGAATCAATCGTTTCGTTCGTCGACTGCCGACACGAGTAGTCCGGCCGAGGGTTGAGTCGATTGTCCAAATACTCGCCGCTCTTTCGATGCATTCGCTGTTTTGAAAAGTAATAATTTGATTACAATTATCATGTTAGTTTTATGCAATTAATTAGAATTTGTAATAAAATTTGCAAAATAAGCATAATAAAATTTTTATTTTTTTAAAGTATACTTTTATAATTGTTATAAAAGTATGATTGATTATTTTTACAATTGAAAATTTATTTTCAAACAACTAAAATTTTAAAACTAAATTAAGCTTTGAAAAAAACTTAAAATCTATTAATTTTTAAAAATAAAAATTGATCTTTGTAAAAATTTAACCACTTTTAAGGATTTTATAAACAGAAGATTTTTCAAAACTTTTTCAAAAGTTAAAAAACAAAATATGAAATGCAATCCAAACATAAGTCACGTGTTTTGTGTATATGTTTTGAATTACGTTTTGTTTATGTTTTGGTTTTCAAATCAGACATCAATTTGATGTCCAATACTAGCGATGCAATCCAACCCGTAATCAACGCGAAGATCGGATCCGTTGTCGCGAAATGTCTGGACTCGATAGACACCGCTTCGTCTCACTGACCGACGAGGACTACGAAGAGATCAAATGCGGCGTATGTTTGGGTGTTCTCAACAAACCACTGGTCACGCAGTGCTGTCAGCAGTCGTACTGCAGCGCCTGCATCACCGAATGGATCCGCAACAGCAAGTCGTGTCCGAACTGTCGCAAAGCGGTCACCGCGAAGAAGCTGTTTCCGGCGCCGCGTTTTAGCGTCAATCTCATCGCACGGCTCGACATCTACTGCGCGTTTCGCGACGACGGCTGCGCACACGACGAATGCGCGTCACTTCGGGCGGCGAACGCGCACTTCGAGCAGCAGATATCGGCGCTTACGGTTGAGACGGCGGACCTGCGCGTGAATACGCGCGCACTCGACGACCAGAACGCGGCCTTTTCGGCCGAAAACGCGAAATTGAAAACCGAATTAAGAGATTTGAGGAAACATTGCGAAGACTTTCTCAACGCGAGAGATGTCTACGAGAAACGCGTCGACGGCTTGACCGAAGAGTTGGCGCAATCGAAGCGCGAGTTGACTCATAGTCGCGAACAGACGGATCAGCTGTCGATCGAATTGAATGCTTTACGTCTGGAGAACGAAGAGCTGAAAAAACATCAGTTTTTGAACGTTTGTATCATTTGTTTGGAATTTATTTCGAGTTTTAATTCGATTCGTTTGGAACCGCTCTATAGGAACAGCATATGTCGGATGTGATCCGATCGGCGCGAGAGCACAGCCGACAGCCGGTCATCAATCGGTCGAAACTGTCGAAAATGGCGCAAAACGTGGTTTTGGCCAAAATGTCGGAATCGATCGCTCGGTTCGACTCATTCAAAGACATCGCTGAGAATCTGCGCAAAGATGTCGAGACCTATAAGAGGGGCGTCTTCTGGAACGCAATCGTCTACTCGAATAGTTGCTGCCATTCCATCAATTACAGCAACGAAGACATCGTCGACGTCTGTTTCGGCAAATTGCGGATCAAATTGATTTCGGTTTAAGTCTTTCGGCTTTAATACGAATTTTTGTCCCATTTTTGCGATATTACTTGAATTGCATTTGAATTGCGATTTCATTGACGACTCGTTTATGTCTCGTATGAACCGTTGAGTCCATAGCAGACATAATACCGTTATTTCGCGTACAGAACCGCTTCGACTACTTTATCGTGTATTTTAATTGCGCTCTTAAATCATAGTTATCATTGTTACTGTATAATTTCTTTTAATAACAACATTTGCATCTTATTCATTCATTGATTCTGAAACTGATTTTTATAACATGTTTAATTTCTGCTGAAATGTTTTATATAGATATAGGTTATGTAAAAATAAAGTTCAATAAAGATTTAAATTCGAGTTAATTAACGAAATATTTTTTAATGCATTGAAGCGTTTATTCGATTGATTGCGCGAATAAGTGGTCAGACATTCGGCCGATTCGGTGATATCGGCGACCAATAGGAACGGCTCACATATCACTGGCATTTGTGTTAAGTATAAATTTTGGCATTCAATCAAAATTAGTGCCCATTTACTAGAAATTGATAGATTTATAAATTTTTTATTTAGATTAATTTGCTTTAGAGAAATAAGCTTGGACAATTTTGTGCCATTAATTATCACGCGGCAATATTAATTATTTACCACAATATAGATTTTTAAACTTAATAATTATTACATTGAAACACAGGTCAAATTATAAATAATGTCTCGCGTCTATAGTTAATTTTTTAAAATGTCTATGCAACAAATTATCATGTAATTATTATGTATTAAAATGCCAACTTGATACTTAATTATTTTCATTGATGGCCTTCATAATTATTTTAAAAATTATACTTTGTATTTAAAATTAATTTTAAAAATTCTGGCTATAGAAACACTGGATATAATAAATATTAATATAAATAATTAAAAATAATCTATTAAAAAAGTACACTGTAATAAAATAGGTTTTAATTAAGCTTATAACAAAGCAAGAGCTAAATAAACTAAACTGCGCAAGAAACAATAAAAAATAAAATAAATACTTATCTAAACGTAATTTATGTTTAGTCGTACCACATGTCTGTGTACTAAATGTTTACAAAGAAAGTAAACAAATAATTTAATTAAATGTTTTGATAAAACGCTAATTAATATCCAATTCAAACACAAATGACTGGATTTAAGCGCCGCTTTGACGACGACCTCAACGGCAACGGCAATGAGTCGTTTGGTTTGCGTAAGAATTTGCGATTATTTTCTCACTTAAGCGACCGATGAATGCGAGCCATTGCTGAGCGGTTAGCGGTTGAGTCAGTTGGCCGACAGCTGACCGCCAGCGCCGGCGCCGGTCGCTCGCAATCTAATTAAATATACGACTAATTTGACCTATAATTGCAATTTCGGACAGATGTGGCGGAACCGCGCCGTAAGCGGAAGAGCCGATGGGGCGGCGATGAGAGCGAAAAGGTGTTCATTCCGGGAATGCCTACAATACTGCCGGACAACCTGACGCCCGAACAGACGCAGATCTATCTTCGTATGTATTGCCGGCGACCACTCGTTTGCTAAAAATGATCATGATGACGACTATGGCCATGAGCATGCTTAAATTAAATGATTCGCTATTTTTGTTCGCGTTTTGCGTTTTGTATGACAAGTGCACTAACACTTGGGCTCTTCCGGCCCTCTCATTGTCTTTCAGTTCAAGTCGAGATCGAAGCCATTAGTCGCCAATTACATACCGGCGCTCTCGGAATACCAGCCGATCCCGAAGAAAGGTCTGGACTACCGATTGACTGCCATTTAATGATTTTACTGAAAATATTTATTTTAATTTAAGATTTTTATTCAAAAATTAATCAATTAATCCATTTATTGCTTGAAATTAGTTAAGATTTTTAGCTATTTATAGCAAAAATAGTTCTGAATTAATGTTTTGATGCCTTCCGGTGCAGATCGCCGTCACCGGAGCCCATATACAACAATGAGGGCAAACGACTCAATACTCGCGAGTTTCGGACGCGAAAGAAGTTGACGGATAAGCGCCACGAATGCATTCAGAAGATCAGTGCTCTCAACCCGGCCTACAAACCACCGCCGGATTACAAGTCAGGCCTAAATCTTAGTCTTCCATCCATTCCCAGTCTTCTAACACTTTTAAATATGCTTTTCCGTAGGCCTCCGCTGCAGAAGATCGGCGAGAAGGTGCTGATCCCGCAGGAAGAGTACCCGGACATCAATTTTGTTGGTCTACTGATAGGCCCGCGCGGCAACACTCTGCAGGCCATCCAGAAGGAGGTGCGCTCTGAGCCATACCTTTCTATGTATTTGGTTTTGAGTTTTAATTCTTGTGTTTGGCGCTCATTCGACGTATAGTCCGGCGCGAAGATCATAATCCGAGGAAAGGGATCCGTCAAAGAGGGAAAGGTTGGCCAACCGCGCAATGAGGAGGACGAGCCGCTGCACGCGTTCGTCACAGCGCCGACACAGGAATCGGTGATGAAAGCCGTCAACAAAGTGAGTCATTGTTCGGCTATAGTAGTATCGATTCACTGATTAGACTAACCATTCCGTTCGCTTCCGCGCCTTCAGATCAATGAAGTGATCCGTCAGGGCATCGAAGTGCCGGAGAGTCAGAACGACTTGAAACGCATGCAATTGCGGGAATTGGCGCTTCTGAACGGCACTCTGCGCGAGAGCGACGGCCCGCGCTGCTCGAACTGCGGCTCCAACGCGCACCGCTCGTGGCAGTGCCCGGACAAGCCGAACGTCACCAACAATGTCATCTGCAGTAACTGCAACGGCGCCGGACATATCGCGCGCGACTGCCGCGAGAAGAGGCCGTCGTCCGGCGCCGTCAATCCGATGAAGATCGACGAGGAGTACATGTCGCTGATGGCGGAGTTGGGCGAAGGGCCGCCGCCGCCGCCCAAGGCTACCAGTTCTCACTATCAGTCTTCGGGAGGAGGAATGGGTCCGACTATTGGCATGTCTTCTCATATGGCGCCGAAAGCGATTGCGGCGCCGCCGCCATCTCCGCCAACGAGCACCAGTACGTCAGCGCACACCATAGGCGACGCTTCACTCCTGCCGACCCCCAACATGTCGCAGCAGAACTACTGGCCCGGAATGTCCGCTTCGAACACTTGGTCTACCACTCAGACGCCATACGGCGTTCACTCGACTAATGCGAGCGCTTATCCGATCGGCGATTCCTATTCGACGAATAGCTTATACTCCCCGACAAACACATCGACTATGGGTTGGCCGACGAGTGGTAATCAGTTTTCGATTTGATTTAAAGACAAATAATTTATTCTATGTATTGATTACTCAATAGCTTGGAATCAAATGGCGTCGTCGAGCGCCGTCGCACCCGTACCCCCACCGCCGCCACCCATAATGCAAACACACGCGTCGAACGGCAATCCCTATAACGTGTATCTGAACGCAACGGGTCGACAGCCGGCGCCTCCGCCACCGCCGCCGCCGCCACCGCCGCCAGCGATGAGTTCACACGAAATGCTATCAAACATAATGATGACACCGCCTCCTCCTCCACCCCCTCCCCCACCGCCACCCATGTAACTCATATCTCGATTCGAAACAAACATTTTGGCAAAAGTTTTCTTCTTTTCTAATCTAAACTAAAATGAATTCAAATAATAATTTATACGAAATTTGATTTGATTTGAATTTTTATTCAAAAACATTCAGTGAAATAAAAATTTAGTTTTTTGTCTCAATTTGTGCGAACTATATGTGCGAGAATCGGGTAATTCATTCCAATCTGCGGCGCTTCGATGGGTTGGCCGGCTGGTCGCGCACCTGTACGCAAAGCCCTATCAGTTCGTTGTAGTCCATACGAAGACTTCTCAACGCGTTCGACGACTCGGTCTCCCTTTCGGCCAATTGACGGCACTTCCGCTCCAAACCAAAGATTTTGTTCTCTAAGACCACAATCTCCACGAGACGTGAAGTGCACTCTTCGCGGGCGGACAGCAGTTCAGTCGCGAATCGTTTCTCCGCTTCAATGGCTTTCGACGAATATTCGCGCGAAACGGACCGCAACTTATCGTTACTCGCCTTCAGTTCCGCGACTTCGGCCCTAAGATTGGCCACAAGTCGTTCGGCTCTCTGCGCGCAGAAATGTTCGCCATTGCCGTCCGTCATCGCACCACAAAAACCACACGGCCTGTCGGGGCTGAACGCACACCCGGCCGAGTGTTCGTCGATCGCCGACAGCTTCCCGACGTGTGCGCAGCCGTTGTCTCGAAACTCGCAATAGATGTCTAGTTTTTCGATGAGATTTACGCACAAACGCGGCGCCGGAGTCATCAGTTCGATGTCGGCGTACGAGCGACAGAACGGACAAGATTTGCGAAACTCGAATGACTCGCCGATACAGTCGGCGCAAAACGACTGCTGACAGCACGCCGTGACCAGAGGTTCGCGAAGAATCCCCAAACAGATCCCGCACTTGAACTCTTCGTAGTCCTCGTCGGACACAAACCGGTTTCGTCCGGTTTCCACATTTTGTTCGGATATTGGTCTCAGTTTCGGTAATTATCGGTTGAGAAATATTGGGTTAAGTTAACTGTCGACTGTTCACTATCTATTCAATAGCAAGATTAATTTTAATGTTAATTTTAAATTTAATTATAGCTTTAATTTTAATTAAGCGCGCGAGTTTTTAATTAATTGTATTTACTATTTATAAATGGTAATGTAGCTTGATTGTTTCGCGAGATTGCATTTACATGCTAAAAATTTATTGGAAAGTTATATTTTTTTATTACAAACTAATTCTATTATTGACTAACAGTTTGTTTTGGACTTTAGTCTCGATTTTGTTGTCGTTATTATAGATCTGTTTATTAATCCTATA
>JAQIXC010001059.1:0-17251 GCA_034697605.1 Metabelba pulverosa
AATAGAGTCGATATTACCGACCATTTGAGTGGAAAATTTTTATAAACTATGTTTGAAATATAACTAATAATAAAATATGTAATTATAATTCCCAACAAAGTTATCCAAATAACTGCATCTAATGGTTGGAATAGGGATGACATGTATTGTCGCACTTCAGGTATGGGCGCAGAGAATGTGAAAGAACTCGTGTCATAGACTCGCGAATAGGTTACGACTCGAGCTCTGTCTGCTCTAAGGCTTATGCGACCGATTCCTATGTCTGCTTCCTATTAAAAAAATATCTTGTAATTATATCTTAACGTATTTATTTGTACTTAATAAACTTTTGAGTATATTTAAAATAAAATACAGTATAAACATTTAAGCATACATTATTTATGATCTTGCCAACAATGCCATTCCACGTCCCATTCGGATATTGATTTCCGAATTTGTAATGACAATCGATTACATCAATTGTAAAATTCAAGTATATCATCATGGTTAAAATTATCTGCGCTTCGATTCCTTTAATACTTTCGGGTTTGTTATTATATTGTATGTATGAAGTAAGCTACAAATATTATCAATTAAATTATTATTACGTATAACTTTTATTTAAAACTCTATTTTACATTGTTAGCAGCTATGCTCAATTTGCTCCCATTTAAGTTTTTAATCATATTTAAATAAATATAGAAATATTTAAAATTGAATATTTAGTTAAATTATAAGTGTATTTAAATTTACGAAATTAATTAAATAGAATATATTTTTATCATTTTTGCGTTTCATTAAAATAATAAATTTGTTGATTGAATAGTGAATTAAATTATTTTATAGTATAAAATATATTTTAATATGTTAATCAATATTTACAGTCATTATAAAAGTTG
Source organism: Metabelba pulverosa (assembly GCA_034697605.1). Classification (NCBI taxonomy): domain Eukaryota; kingdom Metazoa; phylum Arthropoda; class Arachnida; order Sarcoptiformes; family Damaeidae; genus Metabelba; species Metabelba pulverosa. Next base: position 879 of record JAQIXC010001059.1, read on the forward strand.
TTTAAGTATTATTTAGTAAGAAAAACAATTCTGCTCTACACAGTTCATAATATAAATTGTTTTTACATAATTAATTTAATTACGGCTAATAAATTGTATAAAAATGGGGTAAAAATAATGTTAAATTATATATTGTTAATTGAAATAATCGAAATACTTCGAATGAACGGGCAATTAATTTAAAGTTTGTTTTTGAAATAAAATATTTGATTAATCTCTGCCTTAGAAAAGAAAGAGTTTAGTTTTACAATGCATTAAGTATGTTTTGATTTGTTAAAATAAGCCAAAAATAGCAATTCTCGGACTTCTCTCTCCGCGTCGGGTCGACTGTATTGGCGAAACGGCGGGTCATAAGTCTTGTAGTCAAGCGGTCGAAAACGTTCCAATATATTACTTGTATTGTGATTAATTAATTGCTAATAATTTGGATGTTACCTTGCAATTTATTACATGTTTAATATAAATATTTAAGAAAATCAAAGCTTTAATTGTTAAAATTGATTAAAATAAGTTTGCAGCAATTTTCACATAGAATTTATTAATTATTTATTAAAATGTTAACTCTGATAGTAGTTTGAGCAATTATTACATTATTATAATTTATTTATAACTAGTACATTAGAATTAATTACTTGAAGTTTATCATTCTTATCTATAAAACTAACCTGATACGAATAGTTACCACAAATATATGGCACATTTATTTGTTGATAGCTTATATCAAAGAATCTATATTGTTTAATTGGGTCATTTTCATTGAAATCCATCACCACTTTACTCGCTTTATTGGTAATTTTGAAAGCTAACATGTTAAATTTAATATGAAAATTAACATTATATTATTATAATTTGAATTAACAAAAATCTCTTTACCATAGTCTATGTAGTCAGCTAGATTTGCAATCAATAATTTGTTATCACTCGTATTCTTTATCATTGTTAAATTTAACAAGCTTTTAGCTCCAATAACGTTAAAATTCATTGTTATAATCAAGGTTTGTCCAGTTACAATTGGGTACTTGGTAGTTTTTGCTATGACTGCAAATCCATTTTCTAGTTATTAATATGAAATTTAAATTAATAAGATATCATATTATTTTATAACATGTGTAAATATATTTAGCACGTTTAAACAGAATGCAAACTAAAAATACCTTTTGAAATAGTAAGATTATCAATTAAATCTTCATAATTAAGCTTGGTTAAATCGCAAATGTATTCATCTTGTACAAGCTCAAGGTTTTTACTTAGAATTGCTGAAATTTGTTTCATATTTATGTATTCAATATTAATTAAACCAGGAAATGAGTAATATTCCATTGCTAAAATGTTTATTTTGATTACATGATGTTAATTTAATAATATACTATTTTATATTATTTTATTTATAAAAATTATATCATTAAAACTTACATGGTATATTACCATCTCGGTGAGCAAACGTAAAACTGCCTTTTGAAAAACTAAACTCTTTAAATCTATCAATACCGTCGATTTTGCATGTTAAATTGTAATAGGTATCATGTTCTACTACGCTTAACGATACATTTTCAGCTGAAGTTTCATGATATTTCAAAGTTACAATTATAGTAAAAATTAACCAATATATATAATTCATCATGTATGTATATTATATTATGTATAATATTAACCAAACTCAATTACTAAATAATGATACTAAAATAATGTTATCCTGTAATTTATATAGGTTTATATTATCTTTTTATCGATTTGTGGATACGACCACTTACTAGCAAGGTCTCATACATACGTGCGTCACACTTACAGTACTCTACTTAATCTATTATAATTTATTCTACCCCTAATGAGATTTATCTTTATTGATTAAATATTAATTTTGATGATTAAATTAAATATAATATTATTACCACTTGTAAATGAGTTATAGATTTATAAATACCATGTGTCTTTTAGTAAATTGATTTTTTATAAAATTAAAATAACAAACCAATTTGTATTTTTAAATATTGTAGAAAAAATAATTATGTAACAATTTCTTATGTTTAGCATACAATTGATTAAATATTCATCAAAATGTTAAATTTGATAGTAGTTTAAGCAATTAATAATTTAATATAATTTGTGCGATAACAGGTATATTAGAATTAATTACTTGAATTTTGTCGTTTTTATCTACAAAACTCAAGGATTGACGTGCAAGGGTGGCCATACAAGAATTTCTGAATTTTAGAAATTTATCTGTTCAATGATTAATTAATCCAGCACATAAAATGCGTGATAACCTAATTGAAAGTTAAAATTATTGCAAAAGTTAATTATAATTTATATTATATTTTTTCATTTATATCCAATTAATATCATGCATAAAATATATAAATTCCATTGATATACTCAAATTAACGAGTGGGAAAGATGATAAACGTAAAAATGTTTTGCTATAATTTCAGTTAGATGGTTTTGTAATGTTCATGACAATTATACATATTACGATAGTGTATTGTATATTAGCAATGCAAAAAACCACGTTAATTTAAACATATAAATTAGCGTAATTTGTTTAGTTTATTTAACCATGTAATCCAATTTTAGTTCAAACATTTTTATGATATAATGTACTTTGCAATGGCAAAATTATTATACTATTTACATTTTATAACAATTATAAATATAAATTTTTAATAAATATATAATTACACTAACTAAAGAACTTTATATAAATACTTAAAATAAATATATAAATACATTATTTTTTTAATTGCTATTTTTACATTAATATTTCATGTGTTATTTAAATCAAATGTTAAAACACACAAAATAATAATCAATAACAATTAGCTTAAATCGATTTTAATATAGCAATTAATCTGTATAATATATTTGTTTTAATTTGTTATTTTAAAATTTTATTTTAATAATATTTGTTTAAGTTATTATTATAAATTAAATAATTATTTTGTTTTTGTATTTAGAAAAATGTAATTAATATCTAATTAATAAACATATTTATATGTTTTAAACTTTTATTTACAAATGACACATATAATCGATAATCGATAAAGATACACGCACAATATTATAAGTATTATAACTGGCTGTATAATCTTACCAAATGTAACCTATAAGAACCTGCAACATGTAATATTGCTTGTAATATTATATAATCCACGTTTGTTTAATTAATACAATTCTCCGATACATATCCATGCTAAATTTAAAGAAGTGTTTAGCATCAATAACGGATAAGCCAAGCCACATGCCAATAATTCCACCCAGATTATAGAATAAATCAACAAACGAATATTTATGAACAATATTGAATATAATATTATTAATATATTTCGGAACGATGTTAATGACTGTTTGATTCGAATAATGATTGACACCTCTAGTCTGCACAACATTTAATAAAAGTATTATACAATTGCGGGCACAGGAGGCTCGACACCGATTAATGAACTGCGTGTTATTAAATATTTTTTCAAATTTGCATAATTTATAACCTGGGACAAGACAATTACCAGAATTAATTTTTAGTTCACATTTTGCTAGAAATATCTCTGATATGAAAAAGTAGTTTGACAACTTTTCTATGTTTGCACTGAAGCTTTACGTTTTGTGTTGACATTGAATCTGGTATCGGTGCTATATTGTTTAAAGTCTAAATCAAGTCAACACAAAACGTAAAGCTTCAGCGCAAACATAGAAAAGTTGTCAAACTATATTTTCAAATGAGAGATATTTCTCGCAAAATGTGAACTAAAAGTTAATTCTGGTAATTGTCTTGTCCCAGTTTATAACCAAGATATAATTGCTCAAGATGGTTACCAAACCAAATGTCATTAGTTATCCGATTAGTCGGTATACAACCGATTGACGCATTCATAACCGAATGAGCGCAACGCCAGACGCACTCATCGAATACGTCGTTTGCGAACAACCCATTGCTCGTATCGACGCATCTATTCCAACCATTTTTAACAATTGTCGTATCAATTAAATAATTGTTTGTTACACCTAATTGCACCTCGCTCATATAAACTGATTTGGAAATTAAACTAGCAAAAAAATTTGACATGATATAAACAAACATACTGTTTATTCTTTGTGGAGATTTTAGGTTAATTCTAATATTGATTATGCGGTTATTTGAAAACTGTTTTTTATACATGCTAATATATGCGCTAGAAACGTTTGAAAAGAGTTCATAATAGAAATAAACGGATTTGTCATAGAATACCATGCCAAATTTTGGTTTTGGGCATATAATTATGTCATTTGCAAACTCAATTGTGCAGTCTAATGAAATATTATCAAGATGCGTTATATAGATCATTTTTTGCAAACTATTTAAAATAATAGCATTAACATGTAAATTTGTTTTGTATTTTGTAAAATAAGCAAACTGCTCTTTGGTTCTAAACATAGAACGTAATTTTGCTTTAAATCCAAGATAATAAATTTCATTTCTATCAAGATCAATTTCGGTCTGAAAGCGCATAGTAACTTTAGGAAATAAAATTTGACTTGATACTTCAATTTGAACAATATCGTCTTTTAGGTATTCATTAATTAATTGTACAATTTGATATAGCATGATACAAAAACAAATAATATAAATAATAATTTTTGCAAATTTTATAAATAGTCTTGTTATTTTATATAAAGCATGTTGATTAGTAAATACTTGTATTATTTTATTTGTCTTATTAAAACACATACTGATAAATGCAAACGCATTAAAGCCCAACCACATCGATAATAATCCGCCAAATGTCGACAAATAATCAACAAGTACAATTTTAGGTTGATAAATTAAAATCATATAAAAAAGCAATTTCCATTTAATCCAAGCTGTCGGTAGATTAAATATGTTGCTTTTTGCGTAAAAAATTGGAACATGCACATCAAACGTGCAATCAATCTTACACATTTTATCAAGCTTATTTTCATCCACTTTAACCATGCAATTGCTAAAATTGTGACGCATATAATGCCAACTCGAATTCGTGTACAACCGCTAATCCCAATAGTAATTACGGCCACAAACGGCGCGTTCGGCGGCTCTCATATACTGCAGTCGGCAGTCGGACTGCGATTTCGGCGAACGGCCGACGCGTGCGTTGCGCCGGTAGTCGAAACAGTCGGTGGCGAACGGCGCCGGCAGCAGACGTTTCGTGTATTTATCGAAAGCGTAGTAATAATTAATGCGATTGCTTACTGAATAGATTAAGCTTGGTGAAATAAAATGCGACGGTGAATTTTGCACATGAAACATAATCTGTGTAGAATTATGTTGCATTGCTACGAATATGTACGTTATTTCGTAGTACTTTTGTATAATGCTTATATCGTCAATATCGTTAAAATAGGTTAAGCAAGTTGTATTTGGTTTATAGCGCAAATATACCGATTTGATTAAATTGTTACATGGTTTCCAATCATTTGATGCATACTGTTGATAGGCGCATTTAACATAAAATTTATTATTTGTATTAAGCTTATTTTTCTCGTTAAAGCAGAGCGTGAATGAAGGTGTTATTCCATTTACATTGTCAAAATCTACATTGATTAAATAATTATAATGCAGATAATCTATAGTTAAATAATAAAATTGATAAATAAATCCAATAATTATTATATATTTAAATAGTTTTAAATATCGTAATTTATTCATTATAAATTTTAATTTATTTTAACGTATAAAATAATTTATTTAGCTTTGAAAGTAAAGTTGTGAAATATAATACATTTTAGAAAAGAGCTTTAGATTAAATATAGAAATATTGGCAATAAAAAAGACTTTAATAAATATTTAACAAAACAAGAATATAATTATATTATAATATTATATTTTGCATTTACATTTTACAAAAATAGTTTATCAAAACAAACAAATTACAAACAATTAAAATAATAATTAGCTTTTATTAATTATAGCGTTTAGCATATGTTTTATTTTAAAATAAATAACTTTTTATAATACATTTATATTATATAAAATGTTTTTTATTTTAATATAATATAATATTTTTTATTTATTTATTTTCAAACCAATTAAACAATATAATTTTAAAATATTATAACTTAATGATCTGCATATAAATATTTACATAAAATAAACGTGATAAACAAAATCACGTTGAAATATTCAATAATTAGAACAATTAATGCTGCAAGACAGTGGTAGAAATAAGATTTATATATTAATGCTAGTTGACAAAAACTAAACGAACTGATGCCCAATGAATGTGAATAACCTTGTTTATATGAAAACCAAGATGGTTTAAAATATTTGATATGCCAGTAATATTTTAAACCGGCACATAAAATGCGTGACAATCTATAAACAATTATAATTATTAATTATTATAATATTTATATATTTTTAATTTTAAATAAATTAAATTATTAATGTCTAAGTAATAAAATATATTTCACAAATAAATTATCAATTATTAATTTAGTTAAATAATATTTAGAATCAAATATTATGTAGGTTTAACTCTTAAGTAAATAATTAATTATACAAATTAAATAACTTATGAGTGTATATAGAAATAATACATTTTGTTGAAGTCATGCTTAAATGTCGAGTTTTTGCGATGAATTATAACGTAATGATCAAAAATAAAGTTCGAATACGTGTTCGGCATCGGCACGAATTGGTGTATAGAATGTCGAACAATCATCTGTTCAAGTGTTGGTCTGCCAAATATCATGCTATATTTTTCCGGGCTCGCTTTTAACAACTTGACACTTGTTGATGCATTATTTATAACTAAATATGCGTTGCTAATATTTGTAAAATGTTGCTTAAAAACAAGATCACAATGTAAATATTAATTATAACAAATTAATAAACGATTAAGTTTACGTTTATTATAAATATATAAATTATGTTTATTTTACCATAATATATCTATTATTTATTACTTCTTTAATGCTAATTAATTTTAATTTTTTATTAATTAATGCCGTTTTTAGTTTATCAATTGTATCAATTACGTCGGTATAGCGCGTAAGTGTCAATGACGTGTAGAGCTCTCCCGCGTAGAAGAGTCGTAATATAAGACACAATAATATAAAACTAAACGTCAATAGTCTGAGTGATGTGTCCGCTGACGACAACCGACCGATTGGTTGCGCAAACAGTGCTCTCATTATTGGCCATTCGGTTAGAAATTGTGCATAAATTTTATTTGTTATAAAACAACTTAATATTACATAGATTAAAATAAACGCCAATAGTATTATCCAAATGTCGGTATTTAATGGCTTAAATAGAGATGATATAAATTGACGCGCGTGAGGTATGGGTGCCGTAAATGTGATTGAATTGATATCATAGGGTATTGTATATGATATGACTTGCGCTCTGTCTGTAGTTATTCTCAAGCGACCCATACCTATGTCGGCTAACTATTATAAATAATTTATTTAAATTATTACAATTATAAAATATAAGTAATAATGTTTAATTATGTATAATTAATATTTATAAATTATATATTTTTATTATAATTAAATAATGTAACGTTATTAATTAATAAATATAATGATAAAAAATGCAAACTTAGTTCACAAAGTATACAAACTTAAATTGACCATTAACCATGGTAGTGCGGTTAGCTTATTAATAATTATTAATTATTAATTGCGTAACACATGTGTTTCGATACTTGACAAGTATCTTAGTCATACGCGCCTCAAATGAGACTTTTTCACCACTTTTGAGCGGAATTTAGCATGGTAACACGAGATATAAAATATTTCAAAATGAGTTTTAAGCGAAAACTTTGCACTGTATGCGAGCAATTGGTTTATTATTTTAAACAATATTTTATTATTTTAAGCAATTGGTTTATTATTTTTCTGTTGGCAAAGCAATTATAAAAAGGATATTGTTTAAAATTATTGTTAAATAATTATTAATAAGCTAACCACACTACCATGGTTAATGGTCAATTTAAGTTTGTATACTTTGTGAACTAAGTTTGCATTTTTTATCATTAAATATGTGTTCATACAACTACATAAAAATTTTATTCATTAATAAATATAAATAAATATGTAAATTAATATTTTGAATTAAACAATGTCAAGTGGTGTAATTATAGTTTTAAAATAAATTTTATTTAATAATTTAGCATACTTTCTTTACTAAGTAGCCAATAACACCGTTCCATGTCCCGTTAGAGTATTTAATTCCCCATTTAAATTGGCAATCAATAACTTTTATTGTAAAATTCAGATATTTCATCAAGACAAATATATATTGCGCTTCGTATCCATCAATTTGTTTTGTTGTATTAACAAAAAATATGTTTGGCGCAATCTAACATAAAATAATTTAATCAATTTATATTTAATCAATTTAATATCTTAGTTACATTATTTGTAGCAAGAACCAATGTTTTTCCGTTTAGATTTGTTAACATATTTACATAGATTATGTTATTTAATAAAATAATTCTGTTATTTCAATTTGATGCTTTATTATATTTTACTAATAAAAACATAAGTATAAAAATCTTTATTTGTTACAATAATATTTTATTATAACAATATATATAATAATAACTATGTATTTAATTGATTATTTTTAATTTCAATAAAAATTTAATCAAAAAATATATTATATATAAACACGTATATTTAAATTTTTATAAAATATTTAGCATTTATAAAAAAGCTAATACAACTTATTTACTATTTAAAAACATAATTTGTTTATTTAATATATATTTTATTATAATATGTATGTAAGGTTATATGTAAATCATTTTTATTTGTTGTTATTTTTACAGTTATAATTTAAATAAATAGTTAATTCAACTCACGGTAATCTTATACAAAAATAATATTCTATATAATATTATTTTATGTAATAAAACATCATTATTATGCATTGTAAAAATTCTAATTCCTTTTATAGTTAATTATTATAAAAAAAATATTTGCTAATTCTAATCAATAACAAATAAATATATCTATATTATATATTCATTAAATTATAACAAATTTATTAACTTTTAGTACAGTACTTTCAAATACCATATTAATAAATATCGCAAATTGATGTAAACAACCATGCTAAAAATTACAATATTTAAATATCTTGTCACTTGAGTTATATTCAATGAAGAAATGGTTGCATAGTTATGTTACTTCGCTTTTCTTGAATTTCTGCATATAGATAATATTTATTAGTATAATTAATCCAGCATATAAAATGAGTAAGGAATTACATTTTAATTTTAATTCCGCATAGAGTAGTCGTAGCCTAACATTATTAATCTAAAAAAATATAGTTTTGTTATATATCTAAATAATTATATACCGCTTCAACATAATATATTATTCATTATATTAAAACATTATAAGTTTAAACATTGATAATAACTTATTAATTATTATTAATAAGTAATATAATTAATAATACAGTAATAAAATTGCAAATGATAATTTAGTTTATTAATGGAATTTATATTATATTGTATAATAAGTTAGTAATATAAATGTAAGTAAATATAAGTAATAATATTAATATCATTGTACTTAGAAATTGAATTAAATTTATTGAAATAAATAGTTTTGTATTTTATTTATTAAAAGCGCATATATTATCGAGAAATATATGTTATATTTCGAAATATTTTTCAAGTAAATATAATTATTATAATATACAGTATAATTATCTATTATAAATATATTCAAAATAAATTACCAATTAATATGTTTCTAGTATATAAATTACAATATGCTATGCGAAAATGTAATTCTATAAATATTATAGAGTCTAATCATAAAAAATGATTATAAGTTTGTAAAAAATATATATTAATAAAATGGAACAAATTGAAATAACTGAAAATTTGCCTAATAATCTAAAACTAACTAACTTGGATAAACATTTGTTTAATAAAGGTTTTTGCATGGCAATAATTAACTCGAATCAAAAGCGAAATTTTTATCATAAACCAGTTGTGATTATTACAATTCATCTAATATATTTTATAAAAATTATTTCTATGATGCTACTTGATAATAATAATCAACGAATATTTATTATATTTGGTGACTATGCACATTTCTATGGAATGCGGCGAGAATTAAACATGGCACAAGCTAGTGTTGCGTTATTTTCACTTTCAACACAACTAATGTATTACTATAACTATATGAATGGCATTAAACCGACATTTCTCGCAGTGTTTGAAGTGATGGCGGGTTTACGACCGCCGAGTGATGTCGGACTTGAGGATTCATTGAAACTATTAAAATTAATTAAATATACAGCAAGTTTTTTCAAAGTTATACGTATTAATAGTGAAATACTGAGCCCTATTAGCTTTGGTTTATTTGTACTGGGTACATATGCACGATTTTGCACATTAGTTGATACTTTAGTATTTGGAATTTTAAACAGTATATTTTATGCTATGCTCACTTATTATGCCTCATCCATGATATTATTACAAATATTTTATTTCCATATACTGTGCAAATATTTAAAAATTAAAATTAATTCTGTAAATCAATGTGTTATTACATTGAGTAGATTAAACAATGTTAAAATTTATCATCTTAAATTAAATAAATTAAATCAAGAAATATTTGAATATAACATGACCTATTGGTCAAAATTTCTTCTCTCGTTTTGGTTAAGTTTAAGTTTTACAATTATATTGTTTTTATACTGTATAATTTATAAGCATATTTCTGGCATTTTAAAAATAATTGAAATATATTTTTTATTTCTAATAATGTTTATTTTTCAATTTGTAATATTCACGGCTTCGTCAGTAAATGCCAACGCAAACAAATTTTATGAAATATTGAATAAATTATTTATTAAATTTTTGTTTAAACGAAAGTATCATCCAAAACCAAAATTTTCATTGCAACATAAATTAATGGTAATATCCAACAAATATTTATTATAAATGTGAAATTAATTACCAATCCATATAATTTTAGCTAAGTTTAATAATTGAGCGTTCAAGTTATAAACAAGTTGGATATACTTGTTGGAAATTATTTATTATAAATTACTTTCAATGTTACAAGGTTAGATTATCATTAGCTAAAGCATTAAAATTTTTTTATATTTTTTTTATAGCAAATAGCATTAATGGCAATAACATTAATAAAGATAATTAAGCGATTGGAACAATAATCTACTGTACTATAAATTATTTTTTTATATAATTCAATAATTTTTATTTTCTGCTAACATGATATAAGATTAAATATAATCAAATATATAATAAATATCTAAACTATTTCTAAAAAATATATTATGTAATAATTTTGTTCAAATTTACACTAATTACGCTGGCTATTTAAATGTAAATTTTTAAATATGTTAAGCTTTGGTTTAGAATATTTAGTTTTTATTAAGCAAGTTTAAATAAGTATTTTTTTTATTAAATTGGTACTTTATTGTTGGATTTGTTATTCCATCAAATTGCAAACAATATTTGAAATATTTATTTATTCAAAATTTTATTGTAAATTAAATAAATAAGTTAATTATAATAATGTTTATTAGAAAATAATATTAAAAATTATATTTATAGAAAAATAATTCATTAATAATAGTAATTAATTACGAAATTATATATAATGATAGCTATAATTACCTTAAAAATGTTTATTTTTTTGTAAACATAAAAAATTATTTTTATTAAATATATGTGGAATAATATTGTAATTATTATATTGCTATACTTAAATAAATATAACATACTTTAAAAATTTAAATATTTATTTGATACAGTTATTTATTAATACAAAATTAAAAAATAATTCTTTGTTAAACATAATTATATTCAGTGATAACTGCTATTTGTAAAATTAATTATTTTAAAATATATTTATATTAATTTATATATTATTTTTATATTCCTAAATAAATTAAAATGTATATTTTTACATTATAAACTGTTTTATTAAGAAATCAAAACAATGATTAAATTAAATATTCTTGAACCAATACCAAGACACTTTATAATATCTGACGCTGGATCACACTCTTACAGATACGGAATTTCACCATATAAATTTAACGATAAAAAACGGCACAAACTCTATAGGCCAGTTATAATTTTCATGCTATTTTTTATATATTTGTGTCGGTGCTGTATTGACCAAACATTGCTATTATTGGGCGATTGGCCGCACTTTGTAAACGCAAGATATCACCTCAATATGACACTAATATTTGCGTCGATTTTCGTATTCGCGTTGCAATTTATACACTATTGGAACTACAAGTGCGCGATCGCACCGACATATTTGGCACCGTTTCGGCTATTATCCGGTGCGGTGTCGCCAATCAGTATTGGCTTAACTCGTATTGCAAGTGTGAATAAATTGCTTATAATATCGAAATACTTGCTAATTGTTGCTCCGTATATGAGATATGGTATTTGCTTATTATGTTTTATATTCTCATTAATTTTACTTTATCCATGTTATTTTTTATGCTGTGAAAATTTTTGGCAATATATGTTAGCCATTTTTGTTTGGGGCATTTTTCAGACACTAGGTGGTTTGTACTTTGCAAATTTATTTATTTATCAATTATCCTATTTTTATATAATTTGTTTGTATTTGAAAATTAAATGCAAAGATTTAAATTTATTAATTGTAAGGTATACTGATTTTAAAATTATCATGGCGAAAAATTTAATCAAATTATTGCAAGATATTAATAAAATTCACGTCGAAGTTGCAAGTATAAATGCTATTATCTGGTCTAAATATTTATGCGTGTTTATTGCTTTAAACTTAGTTATGATTGTGTTTGATCTTTATACCTGTTTATTTGTTAAAGTACACATTATGATTAAAATTATATTTTTATATACGGCGTTCAACTGGTTTATCATGTTTATTCTAATACTAAACGTCGCTTCGGCTCTGGTTTTAGAAATTATAAAAACTGAAAAGCTGCTGTATAAATTATTTATCAGAAAAACATTACTTAATATATTTATTAAAACTAAGGTAATGAAAAAATATTTAATTAATTTTATTAGTTTATTATTTACAATATTTAGTTGCAATCATGGATTGAAAAGACGAGTCAGAATAAGATTGGCTTTTATTGCTTTACATTCTTTATATTAGACTATAAACACTTTTTTGAGGTATTACACTGTTTATGCCCCGATTTTCAGGTCTTGCAACTCGTATTTCTGATCAGTCGCGCGCTTACAACTCCTAATTCAGATTAGGAGCAGATTTGCATTTCGTATTTCACTTGAATTGAATGCTATACGCGTTTTGACTGCTTTCTAAATTACACAAATCATATAATTTAATTTTTACAGTTGCAAAAATAGTAATATTTAAGAAAGCAGCAAGATAATAAATACAACTTAGTAAATTAAAAAACTTAATTATGAACTAAAAAATAAACTCATGATTAGACCCGATATCTAGTCGGATACCTATGAAGTGAAATACGAAATGCAAAATCTGAATTAGGAGTTGTAAGCGCGCGACGGATCTGAAATACGAGTTGCAAGACCTAAAAATCAAGGCATAAACAGTGTATTGAATTATACTTTTAAGTAAAATATTTAATATTAATAATAATACATTTATAAATTTATATAAAATGTTTACAGGTTATTGTGATAATGATTATATTTTTCCTAAAAACAATTCAAATATCAAACCATTACGTATGAAGTATTAATATAAAGTACTTATTAGTATAACGGTTGAATTTTGCGGAAAATCAAATACGAAATGCAAATCTGAATTAGGAGTTGTAAGCGCGCGACGGATCTGAAATACGAGTTGCAAGACATGAAAATCGGAGCATAAACAGTGTATTTAGGCACACATTACGTTAATAAATATCTTATGGTTTTTAAACTATCAATTAATTATATTCTTATTAATAATATAATTTTTATGTATGCATTAATTAAAAAATAATATTTGTAAACTTGTTGTTATCAATTGTCAATATATACTGTATATAACAAATTATTGTTAAATAATATCAGATATTAAATTGTTTGATATAAGTTATACCTTGTAGTATGTTTGTTTACAAATATTATTTATTATTGCATTGTCTATTAAATCAATAATAATATTATATTGATTTTAGTGATCTAGTAACTAATGTTGAATTTATTATTTATTACTAATAATATTATTGATATAATTATTTAAAACACAATAACAAATTATATATTTATCAAATAAATAAACACCCAACTTTACGTTTAAATTTTTATTCATTATTTTACCAAGATTAATTTTAAATATCATAATTCATATTTTTGCAATATTAAATGTTATTTATATAAGGCGTATTATGTTATTATCGATTTTAATTAAATAGATATAAAAACATATTATTAAAACTAGTAGTGCTTAAATATATAATAATATGTCAGAATTATTTTTTAGTCTAGAAACAAAATTAGTATACTGTAGTATTAAATACAACAAATTTAGTAATAATATAAATATTAATTTACATTATAATTATGATTCAACTAATTATATATTTAACTAATGTTATAATTAAACATATGCATATTAAATATATAAAAATTGCAAAAATAATTGGATTCTTATGTCAGTTTTACATTTTAATATTGGAATATTTGCAATTCAATTACATGGTTAATTTAGAATTTGATGAATATGTTAAGATTTCACCATCAACCACCGTGTGCGTAAATGATAAATATAAGCATGATGAAAAAGCTTTGATAAGTTTTGGCTGCATTTATTCACCATATGCTATTGATAATTGGAAGCGATGTATCGAGTTAAATTATACAATGTACATAAGATATAAGCTCGGCGGTATCTGTTTAATCTATTTCAACAACAAATATGAAACTCGTAATTTATACAGGCCAATATTTATGCTTGCTGTAATCAATCATCCAGTTGCGCAGTTCGCATTTCACGAGCAAAACGCACCGCCACATTTTGCAACAAGTTCGTTTTTTACAATTACCAATACAACGAATTTAAGTTTTAGTTTCGATAAATACACGAAACGTCTACTGCCGGCGCCGTTTGCGACCGACTGTTTCGACTACCGGCGCAACGCACTCGTCGGCCGTTCGCCACAATTGCAGTTCGACTGCAGTACATGAGAGCCGCCGAACGCGCCGTTAGTGGCCATAATTACTATTGGAATCAGCTGTTGTACACGAATTTAAGTCAACATTATATACGTTACAATTTTAGCAATTGTTTGGTTAAAGTGGATAGAAATGTACTTGATAAAAGATGCAAAAGTGACTGCCAGTATCATGTTTATACACCAATTTATTATTACGTTAATAGCCCGTATAAAATGCCAGTCGTTTAGATTAAATGGAACAAGTTTTAGTATTCAATTATCAAGAAGAAATTACACTAGTTGATTATTTTTCCACTTTTGGTGGTCTGTTATCAATGTATCTTGGTATAAATGTTCTAGGACTGGTTAAACATTTTTATTTTATATCTAAAATGTACCTACACCAATTTAGAAATTATAAATTTAAACTAGTTGTAAAAATACTTTTAAATTTATTTCGGGTTATAATTATATCAACTATTCTTGGTGTTATGCTATATCAAATGTATCAAGTTATTATTTAATACCAATCAACTAGTTTAGTTGAAGTAACTTTAGTTAACAATATATTAATTTCAAAAATTAAACTGCTCTTTCAGTCAAATATACGTTTTCATCTTGGCAGAGTTGTCGTGAAAAATATGCATGAAATGATTGATATAACGCGACTTGAAAACATGATATTAAAATGCCAAATTGAGTATGCTCATTTAAATATTCATTCCCAAAACCAAAATTTGGCATGTTATTTGTAAATAAAATTTTCTACTTTTACTATGAACTATTCGCTAACATTTCGTGGACTGAATTAGACATGCTGGAAAGATCTATTGGAAATAACCGCGTCAAAAATATAAAAATTACTATTGACTCGCAAATAAGAATAAATAACATGATATTTTTATTTACTGTCGACTTTGTTCAGCAATGAGATCTCGCAATCGGTATACTGAGTGGTTTATTTGCTACAAAGTTTTTAAAATTGCAATAAAATATAAACTATCAATGCGATTTTGTTGAAATAAATTGCATTTAGTCAAGAATCGCTTGGCATTTAATATTTTAACTAAATTTTTAAATGATATTTTACACCCTGATTTTTGAAACTACCTCAAAGGCGTGGCTTATAATTAGCATATTAATTAGTAATTGTGAAATTAAAATTAAATTCTTAAAAACTATTTTTTAAAGACTCATTATGCTTTAGTTAACAAACAAGGCAAAATTTGAATTGAGATTATCATATGGTTAAAAAAATTAATTAATGTGCACAAAAAAA